>JAEANM010008973.1:0-16647 GCA_017656035.1 Myanophis thanlyinensis
CAGAATCTCACCTCCCACGGCCAGCGATAACTCAAGCTGGCTGTATCTGGGCGCAGGAAACCACAGCCACTCGGTCTTGGCAGGGTTGAGGTTTTTCAGGTTGCCCAAATGACAGATAAATAATCTCGATGTTTCCCACAGTGCTAACCCATTATTCAGGTTATTTCTGAATTTGGGATGAGAAGAGTATATCTGCTTAAACACATGTCCAGAATGTAGCCAAATTTAATACTACTTTATTTATTTATTGGAAGTATCAGCAGCATCCCTTTCAACAACTAGAAGAGCTTTTCCTCACCACAAATGCTCAAGTAGTAATGTCATCCATCCATTATGAAAGTAAATCAGAAATGGAAGAATACCACAAATGAATTACCGGTTATGCAATTGTTTACACATCAAAAATGTGTTTGAGTACAGGCAGACAAATCTGATTTAATTGGTATTATGGAAACTTGAGGGCATGATTACCCCAAAGTAATTCCACAAACAGGAGAAGCAAAAGAAAAGCAGAATGAGCTACATTTCATGTTAATAGTACTATACTTAGGAATCCAAAGGAATGAATGTAATAAAATTATGAAGAGCATCGGGATAAAAATTTATAAAAGCAATTATCTGCGTGGTCAAGGAGACAAGGCAGTCCTCAATATTTTTATTCATGGTTTGAATAAAGTAGAGAGAATTATTATTAGAATTGATTATTGCCAAAAATGTGTGAAATGGCTAATTTCCTAGAAGACAGAAATAACAGAAACTTCTTTAGCTGGGGGGAAAAATGTCAAGATATGACTACATTATCTGTTTTTCTTTTTTAATAGGCAGCACCTTTTTTTAAAAAAAAAAAAAAAGGGCAGAGCTTCGATTATGCAATTAGAGACAGCATTTTGCCTTTTTTGATCCCCACAATAAATGGCAACTTATGATTGTATCAGCTTTTTTTTTTGGCAGCTGCAGCACATTGTTGACTTATACTTAAGCAGCATTCTACCAGAACATGCAGATCTAGATAAACTCACCTAAGGTGAGTTGAGCCTAATTGGGTGTTTCTGAGTGAATTAACAAGCATTTTTTTCTGTGTGTGAATTATGAGTGCATTTGAAGTGCATCTGAAGATGTGATGACAAATCAACCCTTCATTTGTTTCTGCAGGTTCTTAGTTGGTCCCTAGAGCGATGCAGGGTTTAACCCTTTTATATGGGTGCCAGAGGCAGAGGAGTGTGGCCAAAATTTTTTTTCCCTCTGGCAGAGTAGCCTCAGTGGACTTTTTGCAGGAAATGTTGTTTTCCCTGATGAGGAGTTTCTGTAAGCAGAGCTGGGTTGAAAGACTGGCTAATAACCTGAGCCCTGTGGCCACTTCTGATTTTTGATCCACTACCCTAAGTTCTTTGAACTCCTTGTGTATTTTCTGCCTCTTGCTGCCTGCAGACTGAAAATATCTCAGTTGGACTGATTCCACTTGGTTTCATGAGACATTCTGGACTGTAGCTGTGCAGGGGCCATGGGGTGAAGGAAGAGAAGGTGGTGGTTGGGAATGAGGAGGAGGAGATTGGAGGCAATAGGTGTTTGGTGACTCCCCGCTGTTTTTATTGAGACATGGGAAAAGTAATATTTTGTTAAAGAATGGTTGTCAGATATGTGTGATCTATCTGTTTTGGAAAAAGGAATATTTTTCTACTAATCAAAGGTTAGTAGAGATTTGGGAACATCTTACTAATATTTTGTATCATTCATATTATACTAGTGAATTTATGAGTAAACCAATGACTACTGATAAGGTAGATTTTTCCCTTTCCTTTTTAAGTCTATATTCTTAGTTTACATTTTTAATTAAAATTTTTTCTTTTCCGATTAAAGATTCTATTGTATACACTTAATCCTCAAGTTAAGACCACAATTGAACCCAAAATTTATGTTGAGTTTGCCCCCATTTTATCACTTTTCTTGCCATAGTTGTTAAGTGAATAATTGCATTTGTTAGTAACATGATTGTTAAATGAATGTGGCTTCCTCATTGAATTTGCTTGTCAGAAAGTCACAAAAGGGGATCACATGACCCTGGGACACTGCAACTGTCATAAATATGAATCAATTGCCAAACATCTGAATTTTGATCATATGTCCATAAGGATGCTGCAACAGTTGTGTGAAAAATGGTCAAGTCACTTTTTTCAGTGCCATTGTAATTTTGATCACTAAATGAACTGTTGTAAGTCAAGGACTACCTCTATGTATAAATCAATTTAATAAAAAAAACATAGCTCTGAGTGTCTGCATACAGGAGGAGCTGAGGAGGTTACTGTGGGAGAGGGGGGGCTGGATATAAGGGAGGCAGGCAGGCAGGCAGAGGAGATATGGTGGGAAGCTGCAAGCAGGTCATTCACAAAAATGACAGGGCTGGCAAGATTGGAGGTTGGTAAATCCAAGTAAAGTATATTGACAGCTTTGATCAGGAACTATGGTGCCTGTTGGTACCAAAGAAAGTGAAACTGCCATGTTATTTCACTCTGGGATCTCATTCAGCATTTCCAGTAGCCAAGAGAGTCTCATTCATGCAACAAGCTTTTACTGTCTTTTGGAGCTGTTGAGCTTTCAAGGTGATACAGAATCACATTGTTGTCATGGTACCAACAGTCTCTAAGATAAAGCCAAGCTGTTTCATATAAACTTCATGTAATATTTGTGAACTAAAGCAATTTTCCTTGGTAAAGAGACTTAACTTGAAAGCTTCTGTTTTTTATGAATAAGTAACAAGCCATGATACAACTGCAGTTATGTTCTGCCATCTTGTTGAAATTTCTTTATTTTTTTCTGGCTTTTCTTCATCAGTTTTTGGTGCTTTTCAGGTTCCATTGCTTACATTGTATTCCAAGCAAAGTTTTGTGCATTTAATATGGATCTACAAAGTGAGAAATATTTCTGGTACAGTAAGTTTGTATTTTATTGTGGAAGTCAATTTCGAGTTTAAAAAATTTATAACAAATTTGTTAGTCTTCAAAATGTGAAGGAGACAATTTTAGGCATAGCTGTTAAGTAAAATGGCTAAGAACAAAATCTGTCTACAATCACTTCTGCTTAGATTAACATTAATCTTAATCTTAAAAAGATCTGAGGACAATAGATTGAATGTAACTAGGATATGAAATGAAGTTGGGTTAAGATCTTACAAGTAAGCATATGTTATATTTGGAAATAGCTTGCATAACAGGCAATTAACTCATATTCAGAGCTGGGATATATTCCATGTATCATAGCAATATCATGCCCAGATAATATGGAACTTATCCTATGATAAAACTGGTTTCATTGTCATTCCTAACCATGGAGAAGCATTAATGTGAGCCCCAAAGGCTCTGATACAATAATGGTCAAAGGCTTGTTTGGTATAGAACTTTCGGTATATAATAACTCCTTTCAGAGAAGGTGACAGCAATGATCCATTTTTACCAAATGTCAGGCCTGTTTGAAGCCTCTGTTTATAGAAATAACCAGCTATTCTGCGTAACTCATAATCAGGAATATAAGTACTCTTGTACTAAGTTTTTCCTTCCAAAATAAAACTTTAAATTCTGAAATTTTGACTGCTTTACTGGACACGAGTAAAAATAAATAGTGTTACACATATAAAATGCTACCACCTACATTCTAGGTTTTAGAATTTGGCCAAATCTGTAATTAGGTAGAACTGCTGGTAGAACTACATAAACTTTTTCTTACAAGTGTGCTAAACTTATTTTTCTAGTAATTAACGCTAACACTGAAACATACTGAATAGCACAAAACTGACTATCATATATTTTTCTGAGAAGTACCATGTGCCTTGATTGTACAGTAATACCAATTCATAATGCATTAACATGATTGCATATACAATATATGTGCGCTTATACACAGATATATATTGATACAAGCAGTCTGTCTCCTTCCATTCCAGCTTCGTGCAGCATTATAAAGGCAGAAAGGGATGACATGTTGGCTAAGTCTGATGCATCTTTTTATTTTTAATTTTTGGAAGGTGCTTTATAAAGCAGTTGTTCTTTCTCTTGCCTGAATAAAAGCCATAGAGGAGTATGAAAGGGTTGCATGTGTTGCAATGTAGCCCAAGGATATGTGTTATTATTCTTCGCCTCTTGACCAGCAGGGTCTCAGATCTCTCTTCCTCTCAGGCTTTTGTTTGAACAGATGGGATTGGGGAACAGAAAGAAAGAATAGCAGTCTCTTCTCATTAACTCTCCCAGTACACAAACAGAGGGCTGAGCACTGGGGACCCAGAAAACAGGCCAGCTTTCACTCCATACCAATTGAGGCCAGATGTACAGGTGCACAAAAGAATGGAACATGATGCACAAAAACATGGACATTTACCTAAGAGGGTTTCTCTATTTTGATATCAAGTGGTAACCATTAATTTCATTTTAGTCATCTAGCTCTGAAATCAAAATAAGCTCCATGTATAAGACCACCTAACAGCTTATTCCTGGGCTGGATGATAAGGCCAACCTTGGGCTCCAAGGATTTCTGCATGGGTACTTTGCATATTTAAAACCAAGAGTTATACCAGGATAATATACCCTTATGAACGAAATGTGATAGAAATTATGGGATGGATTATCCAGTCAGCAGGCCATTTCTCTAAGGACAGATAAATTATACCTTCCCATATAGATGCTGGAACTCGTGAAATAATGGGAGGCCTCTTCTAGGGCCTATGTATCAATATTGGTCTCATGACTGCATTTGTTTATTGTTTGATCTTTGAGCAACATGTGAATGTGAGAAAGGATTTGTATTTAATTTTGAGAAAGTATCTTTTAATATATTCACTCTAGTAAATATGTTTGAATTTTTTTATCCCACCTTTATTATTTTCATAAATTAATTATAGGTGGAGAACATACCTAATACTCCTTCCTCCTTCTAATTTTTCCACAACAAAAACCCTGTGAGGTGGGTGTGGTGAGTGAATAACTGGCCTAAAGTCATTCAGCCAGCTTTCATGCCTATGGTGGGACTAGAATCCATGATCTCCTGGTCTCTAGCTTGGTGCCTTAATCACTACACCAAAATGGCTCATATGGAATATTTTGCACAAATATAGAGTTGAAGGTTGGTTGCTGAATGCAGTATGATAGAAGAGAAGCCTGCAGATAATGAACAGAACGCTTAGCAAATGGTTCAGCGAATAAGACAAGAATGTGCGATTTTCCCTTGTTTGTGGATAAATGTATATGAAATGCATGTGGTGATATAGTTTGTTGATATGAATGAACTTTGTGCATAGGAAGTACTATATTATTGGCTGAGAATCTAATATGCAGAAAATATTTGCAGAAAATACAAGGACAGTGGACCTGAAAATTAATGAATTAGAGACCAAAGTAGTTTTGTTTAGTGACTTCTTTTAAGTTATATATAATAAACAATTACAGACAGAATATTAATATGTATATCTTAATAAAATGTTAACTGAAATTGGAAATCAAGAATAAAATATAATCTGTGAAGCAAGGCTAGCCTTATTCTATATAGGTCCGTTAGAACAGAAAATAAAATATAAATGCAAAACAAAGTAAGCCATCTAAAATAGAATGTATATAAACCAGCAGGTATTGCAAAGGCAGTAATTATGATTAAAACTACTTAAAGTGATTGTAGAAAAGATTGCCTACAATTTATATACCAAGAAACCTTGAGTGAAGAATGTTCCATAAATTGGATGTTATTACTAAAAACTTTCTCATCTGATCTCACTTCGTATTGGAATCTGGAGAATGGCCTCTCATGAAGGCCTCAGCAAACTCTCCTTCAGGTAACCTGAATTTTAATTAAATAAAATTTAACATTTACTGTAGAATGTGAAAGGTAGGTTAAATAGCAAAAACCAAATCTGAAACTCTTTCCAATGACTGACAGGTTTATCATATCAATGCTGTGCAGTGACAGTTTATTTTGCTCAGTTGTCGCTTGTGTGTCAGTGGAGACTGAAATTCAGGACTAATGTGAGGCTGAAGGGACTGCAATTCTCTGGGCACCCTGTAGGGATAAAGTTAGAATGATGTGATATATATGTGGAAAATCAATAGATAAATGTGAGGAATTAGAGCAGTTTTTCAGCTTTGGCAAATTTCAGATTTACGGACTTCAAGTTCCAGAATTCCCCAGTTAGCATCCAAACAGTTCATACATCTTAAAGGTTGAGAAACCCTAAATTAGAATATGCACAATGGGATTAAAGGGAAAGTATATGCAGGAATGCTGGGAAGGATGGCATATGTAAATATAAATGAAAATGAAGGAGGGATTCTAAAAGCAGTGCAATAAATGTTTTTTTTTTTGTGGAAATGGCACATGTTATCTGAAAGGGTGACTTTCTAATGTGGGGATATATAAAAGTGTAGGTGGATGTAAACCATAAGCTTTAAAAAAAAAACCTGTTCACATGGTATTGATTATTTTTGTGCGTCATGCTCTTGCTTTTCTCCACCACCTTCCTGCCCCAATTGGCTTACTATGAAGCAAAGAAATAGATTCAACTTACTGCAATCATATTTGTTAAGTATTCAAAGAAAGAGTGAAGCAAAGGCTTCACTCAGGTCCTCAGTTTATGTGGAAGAAATACTTAAATATGATTGGTTTACAATGTTGCCACCTGGTTATAAAAGGCTGGCCTGCCAGCACTGTTTGCTGGGTTTTCCAGAGAGAGCTGTCACTGTTTGAATAAAGAGTTGAAGTCTCTCTGTGAGTCTCTGTGGTCTTCTTGAGCCCAGAACAGAACACTGGCAAAGAAAGTGGGATTCTGAGGAAGACAGAGACACGGAGCAAAACCCAGCCAGTACAAAGAACCAGACAAGGTGAGGAAGTTGTCCATCAAACGACCATCGCCAACCTGTTGCATCAGTCACATCCAAGATGGCAGCACATGCACCCTGTTCGACCTGACCACAGAAAACTGGGACTTGTACATAGACCAATTTGAATGTTTTCTGGAAACTAATGACCTTCTCAGGTTATTGGACAACCAGGAAAGAGCCATGTTCCTAAGTTGCTGCAGCTCTGAAGTATTTGAGATGGCCAAAGCATTGTTGGCCCCAACAGCTCTACGAGCCGTGCCCTGGTCCACCCTGATGGATACTCAAATGCACTACGAGCTGGCACCATTCAAGATAGTACGGCAGCATGAATTCAATTGATGGGTACAAGAGGAAGGCGAATCAATAAATGATTTTGTTGCTGTGCTCTGACGAGCTGCCGTCCACTGCGAATTTTGTGATTTAGACAAACTACTATTGGACAGACTGATCTGTAGGGTGAGAGACAAAAACCTCTAGTGGCATTTGCTGGCCAAGCCTGACCTCACGTTGCAATTGGCATTAAGTGAGGCCAGAGCAACCGAGAATTCTGCAGAATCAATGGCAGTATTAAAGAAAGAAGTCAAACCACCAACCAACCAAGAAACTGTTGTCGCCCAGCAAGTCCACACTGATCAAGATGGAGACTGACGAAGGCGATGACATCTATCGCATCAAGACAGGACAAGATGCCAGAACTGAGGGAGACAGGAGAAAGATGTCATGTGCTGGCTGTGGAGGAAGCCACCCCAGATCAACATGCCGTTTCAAAGAGGCCATTTGCTGCAATTGTGGCAAGAAAGGCCATTTGGCACGAGTGTGCCATGCACACTAATCCGTTAATCTGAGAGAGACCCCACCAGTGGGAAATTCAAAATTCTTTTTTTTTGTAAATTTTTTATTTTCTTATATTTTTACATATCATCACATATTGATCAAATCATATATAATCAAATATACAAATGTCTCTCCACATCAAAATAGTTAAACAACATAATAAAAAATTCCATAGTTTCATATCTTTCTTTCAAGACGATATATCTTTGTGCATTCACCGTGTTATCTGGGTATCTTTTAGTTCGTTAATTATCTCATATAATATTGATCATTTTAGGTACAAACATTTTCAACTTTTTTCTCTCTACCTTTCCCAATTTTAAATCTAATTACATTACATTACTTCTCTTATATATATTCTTCCCTTTTTCTATCTGGAATTCATCCATTCAAAATTATACCAATCTCTACTATTCAATTCTCTATTCTTCTCTTAACTTTAAAAATATTAAAGTGCAAATCATCTTACATATTTCCCAAGTTATTTCAATGTTATTTTTATACCATTCCTCTTCTGGATTTAATACATCTATTGAAACACCTTAAAAATCATAAAATCTTTCTCAACTCTAAAAAATTGTTAACAATTACATATTACATATATTTATCTCTCTAAAGTTTCTTTAGTTGAGTAAATATTAAAGTTCAAAACACAATAAACAAATTATGTGTTTAAAAATATTATTCCCCTAATTTTCTTTCCCTTTCTCCTAGCCTTTTATCTAAAAAATTCCTAAGTGTCATCTCTCCTTCTCCTTAGCCAAATTGTCTTCCCTTTCACTTGCCTACGTGTTAGGTACATTGTGTTTCTGATTTTGTTACCATCTGATCTATTTGTTTTCAATTTTCCTCTCACACCCCTCCTTCTTCTATATTTCAATTTCAGCTTGTCTAATATTTCTTCTATCTCTTTACCTCGTGGGATTACCAGAGCCCCAGTTTTCTCCTTAATTCTTCTCCAACTACTATTTCCTTATCTAGTTTCTTCTTTCTTTTTTTTACTATTGTGCCTCTTGAATTTTTTTGTATTTTTTGTGTCCCCCCTTTTTCTCTTTACAACAACATTTTTATTCATTTCTCCCTCAACTTGAATATGTTGTCTTGTCTTCTTCTCTGTTTGGATTATAGTCTCCATTTTTTTATCCATAGTCTCCAGCCTGATGATTAAATCCTTGTGTTCTGTTTTCATCATTTCCCATATGTCCCACATAGACAATATCAACTCCTCCCAACTATCCATTTCTTCTTGTTGAAACATTATAAATTCTTTAGTCTTCTCTCTATTCATTTATAGTCCAAATCCATATTTATCTGTATATCCAGTATTATGTTCACTCTCCTATGCAGAGGCACATTTCTCACAATTCTGAACTATAATTCTGAAATGTTCCAAAAACAAAACAATTGATTTCTTCTTTCTCTCCCTTTCTCCAGCTCTTTAGCCCCTTTTAACAAGTAGATTTATCATAATCATGTACAGTTTAAGTTTTTATATGCTCTTGTTAGGGTGTAGAGTCCTCCTCCTCTCGGCAGGTGGTACTGCAAAGTCACTTTTCCAGCAGGGATCCCTCTTAGGAAAATCAATCCTCATCTATTTCAATGTTTCAGCATTTCCAAGTTTACAAAATCTTTTAAGTCCATCATTCCGGCATCTTTAAAAATGCCTATTCTCAGGTACAGTGCTTTTTACAATGAAAGTTCAATTTCCTAATTCCTTTGTTGAAAGTCTTTTGATGCCCTTCCCCTTTAAATTTCCTTCCATTTCAGCTTCAGGCTTTTTTTTCCCTGGATTTTTTTTCCTTTTCGCCGCTTAAGCAGTAATTAAAACAAATCTGGGCAGCTTTCTTTTAAGGTAGTCTCTTGGGTTTAAGTTCAAGAAAATAAAAGATCTTCTTACCCAGTTCCACAGCTTCTCTCCTGCTCCAGTCTAAGATGTTAAATGGCTCAGTTGTCGTTTTGGTCTTTGTGGCAGCCATTTCTGATCGCTTCTTCATCCCACCATGGCTGAGGGGACTTTCAGCCAGGGATCCTCCGGTGGAGTTGTGCTGTCCCCCTGACTACTCTGGGCACCCCTCTTCACTCTGCTGCTCCTACAAAGTGGCGTTAGGCTCTGTATGGAGCCCACAAGTGACGGAAGACCAGTGGGGGAGAGGAGGTAGCCTTTCTCCCCCACTGCTGCCAATCAGAACAGGAACTGGAAGCTGGAAATTCAAATTTCAAACATGGCCTAGTAAACAGGAACAACAGAGGTGGAAACAACAGAAAACCCCGAAGCAACCCACACGTATCACACGGTCACAGAATAGACAACTAGCCTCAGGAAACGGAAACTCCAAGCTACTGTCCTCAACAGGGATTGATGTGCAGAATGGAAATTGACTCGGGGTCAGCCATAACAATCATAGCCTGGCACACCATCAAAAGGTTGGTGCTGAACATTACAAAGAGAGATCTAACGCATAAGAATCTACAACTGAGAGACTATCAAGGAAACTGCATTCCAGTCATCGGAATCATCAAACTCCTGGTGGTTTTTAAGAACTTTGGAGGAAAATTGGACCTGACAATGGTGGATGGTGAATTGCCAAGTCTGCTTGGTTTTGACTTGGAATAGAAGTAACCGGTGTCAACACAATGCAGACAGATGACTAGAACAAGCTGATCAATGAATTTGCTGATGTTTTTGATGGGTCATTAGGCAAGTACAAAGGGACCCCTCATTCTTTTAATATTGACCCTAATATTAAGCCAATCAGAATGAAGCCCCATAGTCCCATTCGCCCTAAAATCAAAAATCAATTCCCAATTGGATAAGTTAATAGCACAAGGGGTACTTGAGCCGGTAGACCATGCAAAATGGGAAACACCCATCATCATACCTGTTAAACAAGATGGGTCCATCCACATCTGCGCGGATTACAAATGAACATTTTAACAAGGCATTACAGCAAAGTGTATATCCAGTCCCAATTGTACAACATTTATTGCATTCCCTAGGCACAGGAAAAACTTTTGCAAAATTAGATTTGGCCCAAGTGTATCAGCAGCTGCCAGTGGACGACGCCACTTCTGAAGCTCAGACAATCATTACACACAGAGGTGCATTCAAATGCAAACGTCTGCAGTTCAGAGTGAGCATCACCCCTGGCATCTTCCAAAGCTTGATGGAACGATTAGTCAGAATCCCTGGGGTTGTACCCTATTTTGATGATGTTTTAATTTCAGCTAATACTAAAGAGGCACTATTAACCCAATTAAAAATAGTACTTAGTAGGTTTCAGAAAGCAGACTTAAAAGTGAAACCTGAGAAATGCCAGATAGCAGTGCCTAGGGTAGAATTTTTAGGATATCTTATTGATGGATGAGGGATCTGCACCACAGCTAGTAAAGTCAAAGCTATCAAAGAAGCACTGACCCTAACAAATCAGAATGAGTGCCAACCTTTCTTGGGGCTCTTGAACTTCTATAGCATTTTCTTACAGCAGAAGGTGATGATTGCTGAACCTTTGCACAGGCTCCTCAACAGGAAGGCGACCTGGACCTGGGGCTGGAGGGAAGCAGCTGCTTTTGCCACTGTCAAAAAACTTTTATTATCTGACAGTTTGCTGACTCAATTTTCAGAATCTCTACCTGTCACTATAACATGTGATGCTCCCCCATTTGGTGTCAGGGCCATTTTGAACCACTGAATGCCTAACAGGTTGGAGGCACAAACTGCTTTTTATTCTCAAACGTTATCAGCAGCTGAAAGGAACTGCAGCCAACTGGATGGTGAGGTGTTGGCTGCAGTGGCCAGAGTTAAAAAAATTCCATGAATATTTGTATGGACACCCTTTTGACTTGATTACTGACCACAAGCCACTGTTGGGACTATTGGCAGGGGATAGGCCAACAATGAACATTTTATCGCCTTGAATGATGAGGTAGACTATCTTTCTGGCGGCGTACAACTACAAACTGTCCCATCTCCTGGGCAAAGCTTTGGGAAATGCAGATGCCCTCAACAGATGCCCATTATCTGACATAGGCTCAGATCCAGCCCCACAGCACAGATCCTTCTCATCAAAGACTTACCAAATGGAGCAGTCACAGCGGGAGCGGGAGCCCAACAGTCGGCGCAAGACAAGACCCTCACTAAAGTACTGGGATGGGTGTGGCAGGGGTGGCCCAAGGGGCTGGTTGATGATGTGTTTAAATCATTTTTCATGCAGCAGCATGAACTCTGCCCAAAAAGTTTGTTTATTGCGGGGGAAAGTGTGATTGTGCCCCCGGGTCTACAGGAACATGCTTTAAATGTATTGCATGAAGATCATCCAGGCATTGTACAGATGAAGACATTAGTATGTAGCTATGTTTGGTGGCCACATATGGACAATTTCCCTGTGGGTGGGGACCTGCCTCAGGTGTCAGGAGTCTAGGGCAGCCCCACCAGTGGTGCCAGGTAAGGAATGAGAAAATCCAAAAGCTCCTTGGTCGTGACTGCATATTGATTATGGGGGGCCATTCCATGGGCAAATGTTCCTAGTCATCATAGACACTTACTCCAACTGACTAGAGATCAAACTGATGCAGTCCACCACAACTGAGGCAACTGTCCAGATACTGAGGGGACTGTTCGCCACACATGGAATTCCAGATATCATGGTGTCAGATAACGGGCCACAATTTACAGCTAAGCATTTTCAAGTATTTTTAGCCAACCTGGGAATTGGTCATGCCTTGGTGGCTCCTTTTCATCCTGCCAGCAATGTTCAATTTGAATGGATGGTAAGAGCCACCAAGGAAGGCCTGTCCTGTATTAGTGCAGGTGACTGGCAGGTAAAATCGATAAATTCTTAGCAGTCCAGCACGTTACCCCGAGTGCTTCCACAGGCTGCTGCCCATCAGAGCTACTGATGGGATATTACCAACAAACAGAACTAGACAGGTTGCACCCCAACTACTCCGCAAAAACCCTTTTAGACTCCATGAGTAAAATCATGGTATTCGAAGAAAGCAGAAAGGTTTATGCCCACAACTACAGCAGGGGTGCACTATGGGTTCTGGCAACAGTAATTGCTATCTCGGGACCAATATCATACAGGGTAGAGTTAGAGGATGGAAGAGTGTGGAAGAGAGACATAGATCAATTGTGAGGGAAAACAGTAATGGCTGAAAATCCCAAAAAGAACAGGACCTCAAATACAAACCCTTCAAAACTCCACAGAGAGATAGAAAAAGAAGCGAATGGTTCGGCAAAGGAAACCGTAGTTCCCAGGGAGATCAGTCATAAATCAGACTCAACTAGCAGGGCCAAGCCCCATGCTGGGGAGCAGGTCATACCCAAGAAAAGCCGAGGAGAGGGAGAAGACCCCACTGTTTGGGCCAACACCTCAGAATCAAGTGAACCGCGCAGGTCTGGGTGAACAAGACAACGTCCTATTTATTTACATGACTATGTCACCTGACCCTGCAAAATCCAGTCCAGGCAAGGAGGAGTGTTAAGTATTAAAAGAAAGAGTGAAGCGAAGGCTTCACTCAGGTCCTCCGTTTAGGTGGGAGAAATACTCAAATATGATTGGTTTACAATGTTGCCGGCTGGCTATAAAAGGCTGGCCTGCCAGCACTGTTTGCTGGGTTTTCCAGAAACAGCTGTCACTGGGCAAAACCAGGCTTAATGTCAGTAACTGAGAGGAATCTTGGAATCTTAGTGGACAACCAATTAAATATGAACCAATAGTGTGCAGTGGCAGCCAAAAAACAAATGCAATCCTAAATTGCATTAACAGAGGGATACAGTCAAGATCAAGTGAGATACCAATACCACTTTATAAAGCCTAAATAAGACCACACCTAGAATACTGCATCCAGTTTTGGTCACCACACTATAAAAAGAATGTTGAGACTCTAGAAAGAGTGCAGAGAAGAGCAACCAGGATGATTAGGGGACTGGAGGCTAAAAGATATGAAGAATGGTTACAGGAACCGGGCATAGCTAGTCTAGTGATGAGAAAGACCAGGTGAGACATGATAGCAGTGTTCCAATATTTGAGGGGCTGCCACAGAGAGGAAGGGGTAAGGCTGTTTTCCAAGGCAACTGAAGGCCAGACAAGTAATAATGGATGGAAACTGAAAAAGGAGAGATTCAACCTAGAAATAAGGAGAAAATTTTCTGACAGTAAGAACAAGCAACCAATGGAACAACTTGCCTTCAGAAGTTGTGAGAGCTTCATCACTGGGGGCTTTCAAGAGAGACTGGACTGTCATCTGTCAGAAATGGTGTAGGGTCTCCTGCTTGGGTGGGGGGTTGGACCAGATGACCTACAAGGTCCTTTCCAATTCTCTTAATCTAATCTTCCACTTTCCTGTACAAGCTAAATCATTCAAATCCATCGCAACACTGTACCATTGTACTTCAGTGTTCCCAAAAGATAGCCTGGGCGATGAACTGGGCTCGGGTAGTACTGTAATAAGGAGAAAGTATTTAGATGACATGGCGGTCTAGCAAACTGCTTGACTCAACTTTTTTGCCATTAAAAAGAGATGTGGCATCCCTGTTTCAAATAGGGTTATGATGCTGCGAAGTGTTAGTTTTCTTTCAGTTTTTTAAAAAATCAATCTAGCCCAAATTGCTAGTGATCACAGGAAATAAATAAAAAATAAAAAAAGCAAAGAGCAGAGTGAGATTTTAGTTTTTTTGTTCTTTAGCTTTTGATATAGGGAATGGGATGGGATGTTAGAGATTGTGAGAGAAAGCATTTCTGAAAGCAGGAATCTGATGTCGGCAAATAAATAGCAAAGCAGGGTTATAAGTATGTCAGAAAGGAGATTTAGTTAAACAAAATTAATCTCAGAGATCAACAAATAAATCTTGCTACATCCATTCAAAGTCCATGTGCTCTGTGCACGTGCCCAAGAAGAAAGGAAGAAGGAAGTGACCTCTGATTAGGAGTTTCATAGAGAAAGAGCATATGGAGAGATTGAGGAAGAGGGGACATAAAGTACTGTAAATCCTTAGCTCTCTAGCTACACCCTACTGCCCTCTTGTGGTCAGGGAATCTGTCCGCCAAAAGTTTGAAAAGGATATTTGCAAGTACAGTACCACTAAAAATATAATCCAAATCTCTTTGAATTCCCACACAAATAATATCTAATCCCTTAGTTAATAGGGAGTTGCTGAACAGAATAACAATTGCACAACCAAGGAACTGCTTTGATACAAGCTTCCTGGAAGAATCTTTCTGACTACTTTGGAAAATGCATACTGGATTCCATAAATGTTTGGACTGATCCAGCAACAGGTAAATTATTGAAAAGTGTGACTATGAGTATAACTCTGTCCCCAGGGTCTAACCTCGATTGTATAAACTCAAGAAGTTTCTGGTCCATTTCAAGGTCCATTCAACATGCTAGTTCTCATCTAAAAACTTATTCATGAATCTGTAGAATCATTTCTCTCTAATTGTATGTGTTTGTTCTATTAGACTTAGTGGATTGGGTATGCTCTAGATTGTATAAAAATGCAAACATACTGTAGGTCTACAGAGCTCTGTCTTATCTGGGGCTGCCCTGTGATAATAGTATCCCCCTCCATTGAAATCAACATGACCCAAGCTTAGATGTCCTTTAGGAAAATCCTTAAAACAAGGCTGTGTGTGTGTGTGTGTGTGTGTGTGTTTACAATTTGTGTGTGAGAAACAGAGGGGGGAGGAGGGTGAAAGAGAGAGAGAGATTGTTTATTAAAATAAAATTCATTTGTGAGCACCTGGAAATGAGCAAATGTTTACTAGAAGCCAGACCTATAGCCTTTATAGGAAGAAAAATCCATCAGGAACGGAAGAGGTCCCCGACACATCCTTCCAGGGCAGTGGCGGCAGCACAAATGAACAGAGCCTGTGCTGTTCAACACGCACTCGGCACCACCCAGTTTACCTCAAGGACTACGCCTGCGCAGTACGGGAATCTCGAACACTCCATCCAAGAGGGGAGGGGTGTAATGTACCGCGCAGGCGCGACCGGAGCTTCCACTCCGGTCTGCCAGCAAGAACTTTGGACCCGACAGCTGATTGGCTGTCAGAGGGATGTTTCCCATTGGCTGAGCCGCCCAACCAATGGGGAGTGTGGAAAGTGACACTGCGGCAAATTATAAAAAGCCGCGGCTCGCTTTTCTCCTCCACTTACGACTGGTGCTGAAAGCTCATCATGAGCTTTACTCGCAGCTTGGAAATAAAGGGACCCCTCACGGTCATTTAGACTGACCTCGCGTTTGAGTAATTCTTACCCGATTTTGACCGGGTTTTCGGCTAAAACAAAAATGTAATGTAATGTACAACAGCAATGTTGAATGTGGCCACTAGATGGGAGCTTAATTTCTGGAAATGAGAAAGAGAGTTCTGTGTCAAGAAATAATATGCTTGGATATGAAAAAGTGAAAAATGCAGCAGATACATTTGATGCATGTATTGAATATATTAAGACCTATGTCCCCCAAATCTTCCCATTATATATTGTTCTACAATGCCAGTAACTTTTAGAAATATACAATACAGTAATTTGCACAATGAAGAGGAAAATGAAATACAACCAGAAAAGGATCAACATGCCAACTGACTTTATAATTTATAAGTTATCTATTATAGTACCACAATTAAGACTGCTAGCTAAAATATCAGGTGACAGATTACTCAGCCATAATTAATTATCAAGGAAAATTTGGCTACATTTTATTTATTTATTTATTATTCAAATTTATATACCGCCCCATCTCCCTAAGAACATTTGAACCCTGGTAAAATAATAGAGATATGTTCCTCAGGTCATCAAGGAAATAATATACCTTTAAACCAGTGGTGGAATTCAATTTTTTTTACTACTGGTTCTGTGGACGTGGCTTGGTGGGCGTGGCTGAGGTGTCATGTGACTGGGTGGGCAGTTTCTGTAAGCAGGGCAATAAAGATTAGGCTAGAAACAACACCAGAATGTT
>JAEANM010008974.1:2662-16646 GCA_017656035.1 Myanophis thanlyinensis
AGAGAGAGAGAGAAAGAGAGAGAGAGACTTAAAGGCATTTTGTATATTTTTCTACATAAGTGCTCATATAATCTTCTTATTTACTCTTTCCTTCCAAAAACAAGATTGTTACTCCATCCTGGTTCTTTATAGATATGTTTAATCCAGATAATCCCATACCTTAGCTCCTAATTCCTCTGATAAATAAGAATTATAGAAGTTGAGATCCAACAACTGATAAGACACCAGGTTGGAAAAAAAAAACATTACTGATTTTATAATAACTAGACAAGTTGGTCTATAAAGTTTAAATTCTGCTCTTTTAAAGAAAACCTACATAGCCATGATGAAATTATGGATGCTTTCAATTTAGTGAAAAAGAAAAAGGAAAGGAAAGGAAAATGCCTATTACAATACCTCCAAATGTTAATAATACAAGGGAAAATCTGTTTCAGCACACACAAACGTTATCATTTCATATTTTCAGGCTCCACAGTGACACAAATTGGAACAAGCAATTTGTTCAAAGGGAAAAGCAGTTTGATCAGTAAGTATATCATGTTAAATTATCCTTTTTTCCAGTGTAGCTTTTACAATATTGAAAATAATCAATTATTGTTCTTTTTGCTAAACTTTTTCTGTAGTGCAATCCAAAAGCTGATATAAAAAAAATGGAAAGGAATCCTTCTTGTTCAATAATATCACAAAGGAGGAGCTTATTCAAAGGAGGAAAGGAAAGTATTTTGGCTTTTTAGATTTTGTTCTCAAAGGGTTGTTATTAAAGTGATTTTCTTATCATGAGCCTGAATTAAAGGAAGAAATAAATTTTCACAGGTGCATGGTTTACACCATCCATTTGTCTATTAAAAATCTTGTCTGTCAAACTATTCAAGGTAAGATGCATTAACTCTAGCTGCTGGATCTTATCACACCCCCACCAACAGGATGAGGATTCATGGCCCAACCTCTGAATTCTTCTGATTCATTTCTAAGACCTGACAAAATGAAGCAATAAGCCAAATTCATGAAAACAAGGTCAGCAGGCCAATATCAGTAGATGTTTAAAGGGTACTCTGCTTTTCTGTACAAATCTTAATTTTGGCTTTCTAAAAAAACCCTATCAGTTAAATCTTTTTGTTGCGATTGTTACTGTATCCTAAATGTTTAATGTGGTCACTTGGGATTTGGCCACAAAACCATCATGGACCTTCCCCCAAACAAAAGTGGCTGAAAATACTCGCTTTTCCCTGCAATCATCATATCACATATCATCTGAATACAGAATACAAAAGCAAAATATGGGATCAGGCCAAAGATGTTGTATCTTAAAACTATAGTACCAATAAAGAATGAACTGAATCAGTCAATGGTATTCAATAGTTAGTTTTACATTTTCATTCAGTTTACTTTTTATTTCTTACAGTCCTCAAAGTTTTGTAGCCTCCAAATTGAAAGAGCATTACAACGACCTCAAAACTGCACAAAGCTTTGTGACATTGTCATGGTTCTTATATTATTATTGTCTTCCAATCAATTTCATGGGAAAGTTGTGTCAATCACAAGGAACCAGAATAACACCATAAGCTGATCAGAGTTACTTCTTTAGTGTTGCCTACCTATTTACAAGATTGACTATATTCTCTTGGGAACTGTCAGATAAAGACTTCAGGAATACTTGGGGAAGTAAGGGGGGCTGGGGGGGTTGGGGCGGCTGCTGTATGTCCCTTCCTGTCCTGCAAGGACCCCAAGCTTGCCAGTCTTTTAACTACTCCTCCTATTTGAGCTGGAAATTCCACCACAACACAGCTGTTTCCAATTTTTGTTTGGTTTATTAGAAAAGTTACTATGTCACATTTACAACAAGAACAACAGGAGCAGGGTAAAATTAAAAGTATTTGGATGAATTTATACACTGTTTATCTTTTAGGACCTATAAATAAGTTTTGAAGTTGTATGCTTGAAAAACAATGTAAAAGGCTTACAAAAATGTATTTCTATCACACCAATAGATGAGGGGGCATCTTTTAACATTCAAAATCTCTTTCATTATAGTGTGTCACATTAAAGTAGTGACCACAGGCAAGCAAACCATCTACAAGAAAGCACTTGATAAATGGCATGAAAGCTATGTTACATGAAAGTTATATAAAAAAGTAGAAACTCTCCATTGGAATAATTTCATTTTGTCATTCCTCTATTTTAAAAGACAGGAAAAAAAACACCTTTTACCATGAATTAGGCTGGTAAAAAAAATATCATTAGTTTTGCTCAGTACGCACCCAGGCGTACCTACATGGCTCTTCCAAGGCCATGTGGTCATTGACATGGGATAAACGTGGACAGATGGAACAAAAGGCCAGGATGCGCTGGAGGAGCGCCCTTCTGTCAGTTTTAACACCCTAAGCCTTCTTTGAGAAACACAAATGAATCCTTTAAGAGGATTATGCTTTCATGCCTTGCCTTGTTCCCTCTGGAGACAGGGGGGGAGGGGAGTTGGAAATTTGTGTGTGAGAAAGACTCATACTTGTTTAGCTCAATGATTGTGGTAATTAAATATACAGGATGATGCCCTTTGTTTTTTAGGAAATATAAATTGCTGCTTTTCTGTTAGTTTAAAGCTTTGATTCACAAGTTTGTTCAAATCTTTCTCTAATCATTTATAAGCAAAAGGAATCTCTGTCATTAGTTTTATGTGAAAACAGAAAAGATTTTAATGCCTCCTGCTATGTCTTTTTCTTCTTTGTCTACAAAGGACACACCCTCTATTTAACTCTGTAGAGTGCATAGAGACCTCTAGTGACCAGATAACATACTGCAAGTATATTTTATAAAGATGCACCCACAAGCACGCACATACACAACTATTTATTGTGCCATTAAATTGCAATTATTCTTAAATATGTCTTATGGAGATTTAGCCAAAAACTCTGTTGCTCATTAAGGAGAAAATCATTCTTTTAATGAAAATTCTAATTCTGCCCACCGTCCTTTATCAAAATTCAGATTAAACCTTCAAAATATATAATACAATTTAGACAGTTTACATTACAGTTATTAAGTCATTGTTTCTGAAATACCTACAACAGCAAACTGATATCTTAAATAGATCTTTTCTGGCAGGGTGTCATTGTTTATGACTTTATAATAGTTCATAAAAGTATTATAGTAATAAAAGATTGCATGTCAGGTTTTAAATAGTAAAATGGTATATCTGATAAATATGAACACTACATTTTTAAAAAGAGGGAGAGATAACATAATCATCTCTTTGGGAGTTTAATTTTTATTTATTGCCAAACTCATCATGAAATCCATACAAAAGCTGTCTGGCTGTCACTCCATTGGATGCACCAAAATTCACTTTGCTTTGGACTAAACTCTTTCAACTGAATGTTATTTCAAAAAGACAAAGTGTAAGTAAAGCCATGAGGCATAAAGAAAAATTTGAGCAATCTTAATATAAATTCAGAAAGCAGTGACAGAAGAGAATAAATCATATAATTTCCATATTTATACATCCAGCTCCCTCTGAGGATTCCAGCAGGCAGTATCAAATTGACAGCACGCATGGCAAGGCCCAAAATAAGAGAGAGGAAAGTTCCAATTAAGGGAAAGAATCAGAGTGTTGTTCCCAGAGTTCCATTTAAATCAGAACCCATCAAAGCTTGTTCTGATTCCTGCAGCTTTGCTCAAGAAATAATGAGAAAGATGAAAGAGGCCCAGCCAGCCAAAGCAATCCCGCACAATCCTTTGAAGCCAGGAAATCACAAACCTTACTTTGGAGAGTTTGTGTTTATGTAGCATCCGCTGTTTGGTCTTCTTCGAAAGAATGATCTGCGGTTTGATTATTTTTTTTTAATGCTCTTTCTTTTCCACAGTCCCTGTACTTTATTGCCAATAAACCGTCAGGCCTTAGGAAAACCAGTATAACAAAGAAATTGGTTTTTGACCAGGCGGACCCATATTCAAGTCCAAACTTAGTCGTGGAAGCTGTCTGGATGACTTTGAAACAGTCACTCTGTCTCAAGTCAACCTACTTTATATATGACATTTTCCGACCTTAAGAAAGTAAGATATAAAATGGACTTCCAGAGAAGAAATGGAGAACTGAAGATAGTTCAAATTAAGACCATGGCAAAATGAATAGCCAGCAGGTGGATTGGCTCTTCTTAAGTCCTCTCCTTACAAAGAGACTACAAAACAGTGGTCTCTAGCAAGTTTAAATCTTTGGGAGGTGAAGGAATAACATTTTACTGTCATTAATGTGAGCACCTTCAAAGAGGACGGTGATGTCTTAACATCTAAAAGGGACATAGAAATAATAAACTAAAAGTGCCTTAGATAACATTTTTAAATTGGATTGACAAAGACCCTTGTTAAAGCTTAAAAAAATTGTGAGAAGGGGCAAATAAAAAATTAAAATCAAATTTTGGAACATTATTTAAAGGTAACAAAGGTTAAGATTGCTAGAAATAAAAGAAATATAAAGTTGATTTATGTGATCAAGGTTAAAATAGTTGTTTTATCATCTCTAGTAATACTTAATAGATTTGTTGATTAGGACTGACAAGATAAGGCTTTGAAGATTTGTTGATAGATAAGAGATGAGATATGATCATTTCTTTTATTCGTAAGGAAGGTGATATGTACCATATACTTGTAATGAAGGAGGAAATCCTTTTTTAATTTTTATTTACTATATTCATATTTTTTCTTTTTTCTGCTTTTCTTTATTCTTTTGTTTTTAGTTTGTATATGCTTTTTATTTTTAATTGTAACATTTAATAACATTACTATTTTAAAAAGTTGGCCCAAGCTTACTAGATCCATTATTTATTTAAAAAAATCTATTCAATGACATAATCATATGTAAGTATAAGTATTTTAAGGTCAATAGATACATTCAAGTAACATTTTTAAAAAGGCAAGTGGGATATAAATTAAATTAACAAGTACAAACAAAAACAAAATAGGACAAAAACTGTTCAAGCAATATATCCAGACAACATTGTGTCCAAGGTCTCAGACTGCGTGCATTTTTAAGAGTATTTAATGGTATTCTCCTGAGCATCAAATATTACCATAAATTATGAGCAAGCTATATCCATCATCAAAGGATGGATACCATTGTCTGTTTGGCTTTCTCTCATGTTTATGAATCAAGTAATCAGGAGAAGGAGAAATAATTGGTTAGTCCTGGGAAAACAGAAACTAAGACAGAGACTCAGAACTTTTTAATCCTTACAAAGCAGATTTTGGACATGCTCTTATTCTACCTTCTTACAATAAAGAACATTCCAAGAACCCCTGTCATGGCTGTTTCTTGACTTGGCTTACTCAAAGGCTGATAAGCCTTCATCTTGACTTCCTCCCTACTCTATTCATGAAAAAGATGTGGTTTCATCTAAAACTAGAATCTCATCTATGCAAGTGGCCAAATTCCGTAGATCTTACTTAAAAATACTTCAATCACTAATCCACCAAATGATATATCCTGCCTGTTAAAAATGAGTGACATATCAGAAAACAAAGGCATGTAGTAAACTTAGTGTGAGACTTTTGGTACATTTCTTATTTTAAAACTAAACCAGCCTATTCCATGGGAAGTCTTCTGATCTACAGGTCCTAATGTTTTCTCTACTTTGCTCCAATGCTATTTCTTGCCTTACTAATGTATTTTATTCTGTAGCATTGTGAACATTTTGATATTACAGATTTGGAAACTGTAAGAAAACAAGGAACTAATGGAATTCAAAAAAAAAGTAGAAATAAAATAAAATGACAGACGAGCTCAGTAGTCACACTTGGGCTACAGCTCCAATGCAGAAAGAAATATGCAAATGTATTCATAAACATGGATAAGGTCAAAGATGTTTGGTCCTATTCCAAAGATATATGAACCAACCGTAAGTCAAACTAACAATATCAGATATCAGTTCTGCTATCTGAAACATTAATGTGGTGGGAAATGAAAAGAATAGCCAAAAAAATACACTGAGGAACAAAATGTTAATGAGACACACCCTGGCCTAGTGAGTTACATTAGCAAAGCTTTGTCTATCAGCTTCCCTTTCTGGTCCTGTCAGAATTCTGATCATCATCCATTCCAGGGAAATGTAAATTGAGAATCAGAATAGAGCTGGAAGGGAGCTTAGAGGTCTTCTAGTCCAGCCCACTGCTCAAGCAGGAAATCCGATACCATTTCAGACAAGTGACTGCCCATTGTCCATTGTCCAGTGTGTTCCCTTTCATCTTCAGAATGCCAAATCTCTTTTGTTCATACAATAAAACAAATCCCATCTCCCATTCTCTCATAATTAGCAGTTGAAATGTTAACATGAGGTTCTCCCAACCTGATGCCCTCCAGTTATTTATGAGTTTCAATTCCCACAATCCTTTTCCAGCACATCAGTCAGCTCTACTGATTAGGTGATTATGAGAGCAATCATGCAACATGGTTGAAAGATGCCAAGTAATGTTTTTTTTATTAGTTTTTAGTTTTTCTACAGGAAATGCATCTAGAAATCTTAAATTGTAGCCTCACATAGCTATATTCTTTTTTTGTTGTTGTTCCTCTACATATGTAAAACAGCAATTTTGCAAGAACTGCAACAGCATTAGGTGGGAATTTTATCATGTTATAAGAACAAATGTGCACAGTTTAGGTCAAAATGATCAAAATGAGAAAGTAATATACAATCCTTTCGTGGATAGCTGAAGATCTCATAATTAATTTTTGTAGTATTCACAAAAAGTGAAATTTTATATTCCAAAATACTTTTTTTTTACAAACACAATATGGGGAAAGTGCTCAATTATTGTAGTCTTCAACAGGAATGATACTCATATGAGAAGACTTTAGTTTTCATGCAATCTATAAGCAGATTACAGTAGTTCCCTTTCAAATAAAAATTTGTTTAATACCAAAGCTATTTCAGAATCTATTCCAGATAAACAGAACCTTAATAATGCTCTAGAATACAGGGGCTGAATGTCTCTGTTTTATTATGCAATTACATGGAATTACATGGAATTAAATATATAAGCTATGTTACATAGTTGGTATATATACAACTAGCACAGAGTTTAGACTGCAAGATGATCCCTTGGAAAATAGTATAATCTTTTTCAAGAAATAATGTTTATGTTTTTATCTAGTATTTTTATACTAATTCTAGTATCAAAACGAAAGCCCAGACAGGTCTCATTTAAGACTTTCTAGTGAAATGGGCTTTAGTTGACACCAAGTGTTCATTTTGGATCTGCAGAAATTCACTAAATTCCATATTTTTAAAGTAACTCAAACAACCAAAACATTGATCAGAATTTTAATTCTCATCGGTTGACTTGGCACGGTCAATCACAAAGGGTTATAGAAGTTGTGGTCTGAAATATCTGATGGGTAGCAATTTCTTCCAATCACTGTGCAGAAACTTTTTGTAGAGGCGTAAAATCCTTCTATTCCATTTTCTGTTATATCATCTTTCCTTCTCACATTATTCATATTTAATCTTTCTATGTTGTAATTTGGTTTCAATTTATTTCAGCACCTGCTCATAAGCCACTAGATGGTGGCACGATAATGGCCATCAATTACATTTTAATGCCTTTTTATGACTGTGATACATTTCCAGTGATATATGAAGAACCATCACCTGTTATTTTACTGTTTTTATTTCAATGCACAGTAACTTGCAAGAGACCACATCACTCGTCTGATTAAATCCAATAAACAGTTAGAGTATGAATTTTCTGTAGTATGAATAGTCTTTATTTTCTGTTCAGTCATAGATCAACAGCAGATTGATATGCCTTCCAGATATGTTAGAATAAATCTTTGGTATTTTCAGCTAGCATTGCAAATCCAGTTTAAGGGAACTGCATCTTAATGTATTTCAAAGCTGGAGAAGGATGATGTGTAAATTGAAAACCAGTTTCTGCAGATTAATTTCTAGAGCTGTGTAGAGCTTCAAAAATAATTTGCAAAGTTTTTTCTGGAATGCACAGGACAAAAATTGTAGCATCTGTCTGCAACTGTTTAAAGCACCCACATCTTTTCTCATGGTTGCTTGCTGCCTTTTGTTTCTGTCATATGATCTGGTAAATAGTGTGGCTGTTTTAAAAAGTTACATAAGATATTACATTCATAAACCACATATTCTGAAGTACTGTTTTGGTATCAAGTTCAAAGCAATGCATAACTGTATTATTTTCCTTAGATACTGTTTTCAGATGAAAAGTAAAACACAAGCAGCTAAGCATTCTTTAGAAAACATTTAAAAGCCAAGTAATATTCTTTTCTATTATTAGATTTTTTTGGCAGGAAGTTATTTGGAAGATAATTTTAAAGTGTTAATGAGAATATAAGGTCAAATAACTTTTTTACAGTGTGTTGCATATACAGTAGCATACAACTTTTGCAATTTGAAGTAGTTAGTAAACATTTATAGACCTTTCTCTCAGCTTTTCATATACAAACACTGCATATGTTATGAAAAATGAGTATTCAAACCAGTTTGTGTTGGACTGACTGCTGTTTATATGTACTCATCCATTTATAGATATGACATATAGCACAGTTCTTTTTTCACAATGAACCATTCCTAGTATGTACTTTTCCACCTACAAAATCTAACTAAATCATGCTGAACTCCATACCCCACCCACAAGTACATCTTATGTTTGATCATGTTGATGCCTTCATTCCCAAATCATCAAGATCAATAAGAGCTTTGGTGGCACAGTGGTTAGAGTGCAGTACTGCAGGCTACTTTTGCTGATTGTCGGCTGTCTGCAGTTTGGCAGTTCAAATCTCACTAGGCTCAAGGTTGATTCAGCCTTCCATCCTTCCCAGATGGGTAAAATGAGGACCCAAACTGTTGGGGGCAATATGCTGATTCTGTAAACTGCTTAGAGAGGACTGTAAAGCAGTATATAAGTCTAAATGCTATTGCTATTGCTATTGCTATTGCTATTACTAACAAAGGAGAAAACAGAAAAGACACGGACTTCCATTTAAGCCTATCCTTCTAATGTCCCCAGCTATGACAATTATTTGGCTTAGAGGAATAAAACATCTGGCTCTACTCACACAAAAGGGGAAAAACTGAGATCAGTTGTAACGACTGTTAAGACAGACTCATTAGCTTAGGTTTAATTAAAATACATCCTCTCTATATTGAGGAGTTCATGGCCAAGCTAATATCTGGGTTTAAGATTTTAGAGAAAGGAAAATATCTTTCTTTACTGAGTAAGAAAGGAAAACAGCTATTTACAGAACGGCCAGCGTGAAGCAAGCTGTTTGGTTACTTCCTGACACAATTCTCTTCACATAAATGCCACTGGATCAGATATTTTGTCTCCTATTTATACATTCTATCATTTGCCTTTTGTAAATATTGGTAATCACAAACTGGACTACCCATTTGCTAACCAGACATTTTTAAAAGGTTGTATACAGAAAATTATTAGCTGGCAAGGGAGGCAGCAGAGCTAGAGTATTAATCATTCACAGCTACATTTAAATTCATCCAACCACACAGAAGTTGTTCATTTTATCTAAATCAATCTTCTCTTCCCCCCCCCCCATTTAAGGCATTGCACTGCAGTTCCTATCAGTCCAATGCATCATGACCATGGATGATGGGAATCATTGTCCTATTAATCTCAGACAGGAACACTGGGATCATGAAGGGAAAGGCTGCTACTGATAATCACTGCACAAACTTCAGGATTGGTATAAAATATGGTTTTAGATGGTTTTATTCTGAGCTGAAGCATCATCTTCAGCACCTAGATGATTAAAAAAAAGAAAGCAAAATATATGCTGAATTGCTTCTACCTATATTGGGCTGACTGAAATCATCAATAAAAGAAAAAGAGGGAAAGGCAGAATGTTCTGGTACTCAAATCATGGATCACTTTCCCTAAGAAAATATGACTAACACTAAAATTGCAATTATTTTGGCAACAGCTCACAACAATTATACCCAAGCACTTCTCAATTTTTCCCAGTTAAATCTTTCATTGGATTTTGTTCTGTTTTTAAACTGAATTTTTATACTACGTATTGATCTACAATTTGTTTTTAAAAAAATTGACTTCAAGGAAGTACTGCCACTGATCAACATATACTGTACCTATTGTGCCCTAGCATTATGTCTCTTTTGCCTTCTTTAGCTTGAGGAAGCTAAAATTTACCTCAGCAATCCTTACTGTAAAATAAGCAGGCATTGAGAAGACTCATTTCAGATCTACAATTCTCACAAATAAAGAAAGCTATGTCAATTTTCAATTTCTTAAGTAACCACATGATGTGGACCCTCACAACATAGAGCTAATGGTGTTCTTCTATTGGCAAGCCCCCATCAGTCAAAGAATGATGACTGGCGGGGTCTAGGAAGAGGGTCTTCTCTACTGCTGCCCCTGCGTTGCAGAATATCTTGCCCTCAGAGATGAAAAAAGCCCTTAATATCTTGGCCTTCTGCAAAGGAGTCAAACCTGGTTGTGCGACCTTTCATGAGGAACACAGAACCCCACAAAACTGTGGGGTTGCCTGGTCCCATGAGATCCTTCCCACCTGCATTAACAACAGCTAATACTCCATCTTGGAATATTTCACCTTTAAATTTTTATAATGTTATTTTCATAATTTTAAAACTTTTTAATGTTAAATTAATTTTGATTTTAATATTTTTAGTTGACAAGGCAATAGCCATCAGACAACAGCAAATCATCATCTTACCTTTACAGGCCACATTGTTCTCAGGCTCATATCCAGCCTTGCAAGTACAGCGGCCAATGGGAACCATCCATTCCCCATCACCATTGCAGTACAATTTAATGGGCACATCCACCTCCTCGGCATTGGGAATGCACGTACCTCGTGCAATCACTAAGGAAGTACTTTCTGCTCCTGTCATGGTCTCTGGGAAGATGGCAAAATTTTGCACCACACTTGGGCATTTCTTAAAGAAGACCCTTACAGACAGCAATGACATGCATGCCCCATAATCCTGAAAGGCAAGGTAAAAGCCATTCCGATTGAGGGGCCCAAAGCTCCTCACCTCTGTGTTCACCTTCATTAACCTGCCACCAAAGTCCACCTGAGAAAAGCTCTCATCTGCAGCAATAGTGTCCACCTTGAGGTAGGGGGCTTCTGTCCAGAAAGCTGACTTCTTGGTGGCAATAACAGAGTCTGTTTCATAGTAATATAGGTTGAAAGTTTCCTTACAGGAACCAGGAACATTGGGAAGGCTGCTACAGTCCCGTACAGTGAAGCGCATTTCTGTATAAATACGGTGTGCACCATGTCGATTTATGAAGGTGGTAAGTAACCAATTGTTCTGGTTGGGTTCAAAGACGTTGCAAACTTGGTAAGTACGTATTGTGTTGAGGTTCTCATCGTAGCCACTGACTTCCTCCCACTGTATGGAACAAATAAGAAAGGAGGAAATCAGGCAATTAAACAGGATGAAAAGGAGGAAATACAGGGATGGAACTTTAATTTGGAGAATTATTACTTACAACAAGATAACTGGGATGTACAGCCTTAGAGGAATGTTACAGCTTTACAATTGGTTGAAAAAATGTGTGCAATGTTACTGATGTTAGGGCCTATTCCAGGGCTTATGAGCTTGGAGTCAGCCAACAAAAATTAAAACAAGTAAACTAAGATTATCCCTAGCTAACAGAAAGGAAAAAGTTTACATGAATGAATGTATGCATAAAGACAGAGAAAGCCATGGAGGTCCCACAAAATGAATACACTTTTATTATTTATTGTTAAAGCTGATGTAACTGAAATGCATTTCTGACAGGCATTCCAACAAAATTAATAAAATTCAAGTAGTTTTTGTTGCTCTGGTAAGCTGACCTCTTTTAACCCCATAATTGACAGAACCACTTTAAGCTTGACAGTTTCCTAAGAACACTTACCTTGAAAAGAATTGGAAATTTCAATGTGTTTTTAAAAAAGGGATGGAACTGAACTCAATATGCTTATCAAGATGATTTAAAACAATTTTTTGAAATTAGTCTGTGATTTACTTGCTCCTTTGGATAAAAAGAAAGCATCTTAAAGTTGTAGTGAGCTTTCATCCAGAAATAGTATTTCTAAACCAGAAAAAAATACATACTAAATTTATTTATTACAAATCTTTATACTTTCTACTTCAGTGTCATAATCCTAGAACAGGTCACATCTCAGTAAGAAAATATGATATGACATATTAAAGCAACTGCATATTTTTAGGTTTTTTCAGAAGTTCAAAAAAATACCTGGCTGCTTTAAACAGGTGCTAACTTGTGTAACCCAGATCACTTCTGATGAAGCGTTTTGAACCATTCGTAGGCCTAACAATATATATAAACAGAACTAGAACAATCATAGTGAAACATCTATTTAGCATAAATTAAAAGTCCTTGCACCCTTACACAAGAATTTCCCAAGAGTTTAGAATAGTAAAGTGGCCTAGGAGGTACATGTGAATGAGTTCTAGCAGTGGTTAATTGTTATTTGAGTGAAGGGGTTGTTCCTTGCTTTGACTCCTACTCCAGAAGTCAATGCTGGATCCCACTAAACTGGACAATGTTTATCCAATCTTCTACCTCCCCTTTTTTGGGAAAGCAATTAAAAAGATGGTTGTGCAACAGCTCCAGAGGGACTTGGGTGAAACAAATTATCCGTATGTATATGATAGAAATGTTGTAGATTTGGATTATCTCTAGTGTAGGCTGGATAGGCATTATGATTCTATCCCTGCCCTAGTTGACTTCAACTAGTCAATACTATCAAACATGGTATTCTCCTGGATTGCCTCAGAGGATTGAGGGTGGTCAGCTTGGTGTGCTGGTTCACTTCCTTTCTTCTAGATTCTTTTCAGCCAATGTTGACTGACAACTAAATATCCCGCTTTCAGCCTCTACTATGTGAGATGCCATAGTGCTCAATTTGCTCTCAGATCCTATTTAACATCTACATGAAGCTATATCAGGATGCAGATGACATCTGCAACTCTACATCTCTGCCCTTGTTGAATTAAGTGATGTCATGAATGTCTGATCTCAATACTTGGAGTCTGTGAGGGTCTGGATGGGAACAACAGAATAACTGAACTATCTTTGGTTTTGGATGGCATTGCACTGCTCCAGACAGATGCAATGTGCAATCTGGGGTTCCTCACACTCACTATTCCTGTTTGAAAAGCAGATAGAAATCTTGGCTGATGACCTTTTCACAATTTCATGTTGTGCACCAGTTATACCCACATCTGGATCAGGAGGCACTGTTCACAGTCACCTATGTCCTAGTTACTTCCAGATTGGACTATTGTAAGGTGTTCTACATTGGGCTGCCCTTGAAGTATATCCAGAAGCTTCTACTGGTGCAGAATGCAGTGGTGCAGGGAATAATGTGTGCTCCCAAGAACAGCTCTTCTCTGGCATGGGACCAGGTTATCTGAGAGAACATCTCCATAATTATATCAGCCTAACCCATTAGATATGGCAGAGAGGGCATGCTTTGGGACCATCTGCTAGTACATATATTTAGAAGGACTGTTGCTGTTGTACCCACCTAGTGGAATATGCTGTTCCCCAACCCAAGGTTCAGTTAGATCCATTCCTTTTGGTTTCCTTTAAGTCCCTTAAGACAAATTATGCCACCAGGCCTGGGGATTCCAGGGAACAGAGATATGCTCAGATGGCTATACTACTGAGGTAGATACTGTCTCCATACCTTGGGTTGGTATATTTTTACTCTTAATTCTAATGATCTGAATCTTTGGTCTTGATTTTTTGTATATTTATATGTTTTTATAGATGTATTATTTTATTACATTACTTACAACACCCATAGTTACCCTTGGTGAAATGTGGCCATATATATCTAATGAACAAATAAATATGTACATTTATTTCTATAGAATTTACAGAGATATAGCACTATAGTCTCTTGCAGCCAAACAGATATGTTTCTAATATTATTATTATTATTATTATTATT
>JAEANM010008975.1:0-16191 GCA_017656035.1 Myanophis thanlyinensis
CCATTTTTCTATCTGTATTTTTTCAAACCAACCTAAACCTAATTTTTCAACAATTTCTTTTTTCTTTTTTTCATTTTTTTTTCACACATCCTTTTGTGCTCTTTTTTGTATTGTTGAGACAGTTAAAATTAATATTTATGATCATCCTAATGGATACTTTCAAACAAAATTACTACTCTTCAGGCTTTGCCATTTAGTACAATTGAGCAAAAGAATACTCTCTCCAATTTAAAAAAAAAAGGTCTAAAATACAGAAGAATCTTATTCATTTCCAATAATATCTATTTACATTTCCAGTAACATGGGTTGATCCTTACCAATTGACAGACAAATTTGACCCTGGCAGCATTGTAGTTCATAGCTTTTGCAGTTGTTATTATCATCATCATCATCATCCTAATACAGTCCAGTATAGCTGCAAAAAGTTACTTACCTCTAGTTTACAAGATGAGTAGCATTGGACCACAGGATTATTATTCAGCATCACTATTTTTCCACCAATATCTGATACTGAGGCAGCTATTTCAATCTAAAGCCTTGATTAAGCCATTTTTCCTTTTCATCAAGGAATGCCAATCTACTCCTTAAAATAAAATCACTCATTTTTGCTAAATCATTTTAAGATGAAAAGAAACATTAAGACATCAAAGCAAGCCTGGGAAAAAAATACTAATTTTCCTAGTTCAGATTGGGGTTTCAAAGTCATCTTCTATGTAGTATTATTTCTTTGTCTAAAGTGAAAACAGAAGAACAGAGAAAAGGCCACTTAAATCAAGTGAAAGGTGAATCTCATCTAGAATTTTGGTCACACAGATTCCTATGGGAAGTCTATAAGAAGGGCAAATGGACAAGAGTACCATAGCATCCAACTCATTTTTTCCAAAACAGGAAATCTGTTCAGAAGCTACTTCTGATCTTGAAGGTATACTTATTCATGATATCTAATTAATTTATCTAATTAATGTAATTCTCTAAAAATATTTCCATGTAGTGAGCTGCTCAGTGATGGGAATATCTGCAGCATTATATATAGTATTGGTCTCTAATTCTATACTTTGTATTTGTGTTTATGAAAACTACGCCAACCCAACCCAGTAATGACCCAGACCTATAGTATTACAGAGCTAAGTATATATGTTCACAAGGTGATTTTCATAACATAAACTAATGATAGTCCTATACCATTTCAGAACATTTACTGTCCATTGATTAGCTTTTTTGGCTGCTGCCATACATTGCTGGCTCAAATTGAAGTGATTGTCCATTAAGACTCCAACTGTCTTTCTCACAGTTACTTTTTTAGCCAGATTTCACCTAATCTGAACTTGTATCTTTGGTTTTTCCTGCCTAAGTGTAAAATCTTGCTTTTCTCTACATTAAATTTCATTTTGTTGGATAGGGCCTATTGTTCAAATTTGTGACAATATTTTTTGATCCTAAGCTTGTCTTCTGGGATGTTGACTGTTCTTGCCAGCTTAGTGTCATCTACCAATTTGACAAGTTTCCCTTTTATTTCCTCATCTAAGTCATTTATGAAGGATATTAAAGGGTCCTGGGGCTGAGACAGAACCTTGTGGTACCCTATTGCTTATTCTCTACATAGAGATTTAATTTCATTAAGGAGTACAGTTTGTCAGCCAGTTACAAATCCATCTGTTGGTGATGCTGTCTATCCCACATTTTTTTTTTTTTGCTTACCAAGAAGTAGGTGCATAAAATTGTACACGTTTCTGTCTTTCAGTCTAAGAAAAGCAGAAGAGATATAAACTGCTGAATTACTTATTATTTAAGGGGTTTTAATAGGTTGTCTGTAGTTCAAGTTTATGGTATCTATTTAGGTTTTGAACAATCAATGCATGAAGAAACTAATGTATCCATTATTTCTTCCATTTTTGCCATCTTAACCTGCTTTCTAGATTTTGCTTACAATGACCTCTGACTGGTGATCTCCCCTTTTTCTTTATCATTCTCATACATACTAGAAAAGGGGCAATAATTTGCCCATAATCTTTGGTGGATTATTGAGTACACTGGTTTCCATTAATAGATATGTTTGTATTACACCTACTCTCATGGACTCCTCCTTTTATTGACACTTTCCTGTCTAATGAGTCCATTATTGGAACAATAAAAAATAGAAGAGAAAGCCACCATTTCACTATTTTTCTTGTTTCTTGGGCCTGAAGAACAATTGGCAAAATTCCTCCAGTTTAAAAACAAAAACCAAGATCCACCATTATTTAAACAAAATGGTAGATCAAGACAAAATGCCTGTGGAGGACAGGGAATAGTGTTCTTCCCACAGTAGCCAATTATTTATTAGTGGTGTATTTCACATTTCCTTTGGGGAATCAGAGCAGTGGGTAAATTTAATCAGAGTGAAATTAAATACATAAGGTAAACAAAACACTATTATTTGGTTCCGAACTCAACTTTTGACCATAGAGCAAAAACAAATCAAGTTTGTGTTCCTGTGCATTGGAGTGAATAGATGACAATGTCATATATGGATTTGAGAAGGAATTAATGGCCCATACTTGTGTTGGAACAACCTGATCAAACAGATCAACCTTAAGACACCTTGAATATGATAGTTTCTATATTCAGCTCATTTAATAAGGCAATATCCATTTGCTATAGAACACACAGTATAATTTATTTTGTAGTTTACTGCAGTAATCATAGTGTTATGCTGCTCGTCAAAAAACAATTTCTTATTTTAATCTGAATGGAATTCTATTTTTGATGACTGTTCAGAGAAAAAACTTTTTTGGTATACCCCACAAAATTCCATATCTGGGAGGTGGTCTCTCAAGCACACATCTTTTTGATTTTGTGCAGATTCTTATCTTTACTTTGCAAAAACAACAATAAATTCTGTTTTACATTTTAGCAATGAACATGTATAAGCTCTCATGCAAAAGTTATGATTGATGAGACAATTTCAAAACAGATTTGTTAGACATATCCCACACATTTTTCTTCAGTTGGGTTAACTTTGCAAGTCAGGCAAGGAGGCAGAAATCTATGGGTTACTATGATATCATAAATTAATTTTTTACAACTTTTTAAACATTTTACCTATTTCTATATATGCAACTCTGTCTTTGATTTATTATATTTGTGACCATGAGAAAAAAAAGCATTGCAAAGTTTCAAAAAGCAATTATAATCTAGAAGGTAAACAATCCACAAAGTTACAGATTTTTTGAAAAAGCAATCACAGTTGCCCTTTACCTTAATGTTTATATTACAATTTCCATTATATGCATGTTTTGTTTGTTTAAATTACAAGATGTCAGCCAATTTGAATGATACCTAAGAATGCATTTTCCCTTTATTTTCTGTTGAATTTATGGTGTACTAATGGTGCTAAATTAGTATATTCATTTAACATAACCACAAGTTGCTTTTCCATTCTAAGAATTTTAAAAGTAAACATTCTGACAGGTCTTAATGTTTCCAAGTGAAAAAAGCATTTAGTAAATGATTTACTCTCATGCTGAAATAATTTTATGTTATGTGACAGTTTTTACAGTGGTCTAAATGATAGTAAATTCTAAACAGACTTATAGGTAGCCCTCAACTTTCAATAATTAAATTATTCATTTAATAAAACTTCAAAGTTATGATGGGACTGGAAAAAAAAACCCATCCTCAAAATTATAACCATCATGGTTCCATGGTGATCACACGATTATAATTTGTGACTTTCCCAGCCAGCTTCTAACAAGCTAATTCAAAGGCAGAAGCCAAATTTGATAAAAACAACTGTGTGATTTATTTAATAACCATGTGATTTGCCTAACAACCCCAGAGATTTCCTTAATGATGGCATAAAAAAAGGTTGTAAAATCAGGTGAGGTCATGTGATATCTTACTTAATGACCATGCTGGTTAAAGATAAATTTACCAGTTCCGATTATGGTCCTAAGTTAAAGACTATCTGTATCCTGCAGTATAATGAAAATTCACTATGAGAACATTATTGCAACTACTATGTATGCTCTCAATATTTTCTTTTTGTTGTTTAACATTTTAGAGCACTTGATAGCTACACTAAATTTGTGATCATAAGATTTCCCTAATAGTAAAGCTTCCATTCTGTTTAGATTCTAATGTATGCTGTTGCAATATGTTAAGCAGTTGGTGTAATCAAACTTCTTATGAGTTTCAGCATTGTGGTTTTAGGGAGATGCTAGGAAATGAACTGTACTGCTTGCTATGTGTCAAAATCCAGCAGAGCTAGAACAAAAGATGCCAAATAATTTCCCCATGGATTGCATTTAGAATAGTTTCCATTCTATTGAAGATTGTAACTGCAGAGAGATTAGCATTAAATAAAGAGTTCGCTTTCCTTCAGTCAGAAACAAATGCACTATGTATCAGAAAAATAAGGGCTGCAACTGAATGTTCCATACAAACAGTAATGATTGTGTTTAGAAAAAGAGTTTTCAGCAGTAAAATATGTTTGCAAAAGAATTCAATCAGGATAATTTGTATTAGCATAAATTGTCAGCGGAAGACCCTTAAATAAAATGCCAGCTAAATGAGAGGAAGATTCACACAAAGATTGTGTCAATTAGGAGAGCTTGACAATACAAATTGAATTTTATTTTATTTTTTTAAAAAAGCTCTTCCAAAGTTGCTAGAATGAATTATAATTATTCTACAAATGCAAACAGTAAGGAACAGTGGACGTTCTTTCCTAAATTTAATATCCTGAAGAAGAATCAGAGACATCAAGATCTTGACTATGAACACTTAAAATTCAGTTTGAAAGTCCGCAGTCTTATAGAAACTATCTAGGCTGCATCACTCTAACTAATGTTAATTTCCTCTGACCCAAACTTCCTCCGATGAAGTAATCCCTGAATCTTTGCTACGTCTAAAGGATTAGAGCATAGGGAGAGCTAAATGTAGATTTCATTTTCAAGTTAATATGGAAAGGTGACACAATAGAATAATCCCTCTTAATGAACTCAGTGATTATGTGGAGAAGGGTCTGGGTCATGCTTCCTCTGGGCAAAGTTAATCCTTGTTTAATCCTCTAATTGCCTGTTCTTTCTCTTGAGAAGGACTTCTTGACTTTCATAACAGCAGAATCCATAATATCTCAAAAGGCCTATATCACCTGTATTCTACTGACATATACTGTATCTAACACTGGATACACATTTTTTTTCTAGGGCTGTAAAAATTTGGCCTTAGAATAATATATTGAAGGCATTTTGTTTAGAGAACAAAACCTATCATGATTTAAGTTAACCTATAACCTTAAATATAGTTCATATGATCATTCTTTGGTTATGCATTCATCATTTTTCCTTTCAGTTGCACTACGATTACAATTTCATATAAACTTTTGGCAGCCTCTGCATGACACACCCAAAGATTATATGGAAGAATGTGGCTCAGTAACTAAAAGTTGCATTCCTCTGATATGAAATTAATTTCCCATGACATATCACCTCATTTTTTATCTACACATATTAGAGTTTTAGCCCAGGACATGTTTTAAGATTTGCTCTAAAAGTTTCCTCAAAGTCATTTAACTGGTAGAATCATGAGGATAAGGGAATAGCAAATAATAATAAAAAAATCCCATTACATTGGAATATTTCTTTTATATTTGTGTTCTTGTGCTGCACACAAAGATGTAAAGCATGGCTCTTGTGTTGTGACATTATAATGCTACTTTATAATTTTGACAGATCTTAATACAAACCAACACACACAGTTTCCCAGTACCCAAAGAGAAACATTCACCACCAATAACAATAGAGGTGATCTACTCACTTGACTCATATGCCTGGAAAAACAGTCAGGTCTTCAATGCCTTGTGAAAGATTAACAAGGTCGGAACTATCCAAATTACTGGAATACTGTTCTACAGGGCGGGGGCTGCCATTGAGAAAGAAGATATCATTATTTAATAGAAGAGACCTATTATCGTCTCTGCTAGAACTGGTGGGGCAAGCAGAAACAATAAGAAAAAGGTTGCCTCATAAGCATGCCATGAAGAGCTTTATAGGTTAGGGTTAACCAGCACCTTGAATTGGTAATGGGAGATGCTAAATATGCATAATGAGAAACACCCAAAACTGACTTCCCTGCTGCATTTTCAATCAGCTGTACAATACACTTACATAAATATACATAAATGTCAGCAATTCCAGGATTCAGATAAGAAACCAAACCATGAGCTCTAACACTACTTTCACTGAAAGGTTTCAATATCAGAATGTTGCAAGTTTGAAAGCATTTCTCCCCTCCTTTACTTTCACCATGCCTTCTGAGATATTTTCCATGTTCCTTTTTCTTCTGTGGGATAAGACCAGGGGTGGACTACAGTTGGTTTAACAACTGGTTCAGTGACCATGTGCTTCACACAAGAAGAGGATAGAAGACAGGATAGGGCAGGGGCAGATGATCATTGCCACTACCAGTTCAATAGTTCCGGTGCAACCAGGCAGCATCCCCTCATTGGATGAGAGAGATTTTGCATCACAATTATATAGTCCATGGCTCTTCCTCAAGTCTCCCAAATTATTCCCACATACTATCACATACCCACCCACACACCTATATGCACACACACAAATACCTATACAGTTTTAATATTATTTACTTGTGTTCATATATTTTACTGAATAAGCATCTATAGATATATAAATGGATGTGTGTGTTTGTATGTTCCAACATAACTCTGGAACGCCTCAGCCAATTTCAACAAACTTGGTACACAGATGACTTACTCTCTGGAAACAAATACTGTTGAGGTAAGATACCCCTAGCACCCACAGGTGTGTGTGTGTGTGTGTGAGAGAGAGAGAGAGAGCTTGCAGTCATCGAGAAGGGTCAAGGGGAGCTTGGCAGGATGCAGAGGTAGCCTTGGTGATTGGCTGCAGTGGGTCACAGAGAAAAGCATGGCTTGATTGCCTGGGTTGGATCATGCGGTGTGGAAGTTGATAGTAGTGGTGGCAGACATATTAACCTGGATGCCATCTTTCACAAGAGTGAGCTTTTTGCCTTCTTTTACGGAAGGTTGGGTGTGAGGTTAAAAAGAGGGTGAAGCAAGAAAAAGAAAGGTACCTCCCCATTCACACTATAAATATAATTCATTCCTATTCCCAATCTAATACAGGATTGGGATAGATAAAATCCGGGCAATGCTGGATTATCAGCTAGTATACAATATAGTTTAACCTTCATTAATATAAAATATCCATGAATTAATATTACCCCAATATAACTCCTTCTTGGGTACTCTTTGAGACACATATTTAAGCAAATGTATTTTGCTAATTTAAATCTAACTATTTTAACATAATTCTATCATGAAAATGTATTTGCAATATTTCTATATTTAAAATCTACCTTTTGATTGTAAAGTAAGAATTTATTGGAACAGGATACATAAATGCAATGAGTAAATCATCCTTTAAATGTCAGACAGACTGACAGTGACAAGAAAATATCGGTTTTGTTATTGTTTTAGCATACAGTAATTTTGAAGATCTGATGCCAGACACGGGGTATGCCTATCAAGAATGATTTTTGTATTCATTTTAATATAATAACATCAAAGATAAAAATAATTTCTTGACAATTGTGGGTCATGGGGCAAAAATAGAACACTTTCTTTCACATGGTAATGTAGTGTGAGTATTGTAAAAGCTGACTGACTAACATATTGTAGTGAGTAACATACAACATAATTTTCCAGTGGAGATGTGGAGATATCAAGAAATTTAGAAATATTTTTAGCAGAAAAGTATGCACCGTCTGTGTTAAGGAGCTGCTGTGACATGGATGTCTGAGAAGGGAGTTATGAGCACTTTCCTAAAGGATGAACTACAAATGGATATAAAAATACTAATCTACTTTCTGAAGCTTTGAAGTAGTGTAAAATGAAACATAAAGGTGAAGCAATTTAAGAGAAGGATTTCTACCACTGCTTAATTTAAAATAGGAAAGATTGCTACCTACTGTAACCTCTGCAGAAAAAAGCTTCATAAGTGTGACATAAATCAGTGGTCTGACTTGGAACATAAGAGCTCCACTTGTTCAACATCACAGTTCATTATGGAAGACCTAACCAGGCTGATCATGAGAGTTTCCTTTTAGAAATGAAGGGTGGTTACCAAATAATAGGTCCACCTGGATTTTGTTTTTTTTTAAAGACTGGTTTTAACTTGGATTTAATTGGTCAAACAATTGTTATTGTTTGTGATTTCTCTACAATATCCTTGTTATCACAAACAATTGTGATTTCTCTACAATATCCTTGTTATCACAAACAATTGTGATTTCTCTACAATATCCTTGTTTTCACCTTGTTATTGTTATTGCTTTATATTTTTATATTAGAAACTGATTTGAAAATGTGTATCCTACAACAGTGTTGAAAAACAAAAAATAAAACTTCTCATCCATTATAATGTTATTTTCCAAGGTAGAAACTAAATGTTAAGTGATGCAATAGTAGCTGAAATGGTTTCAGGATAGCTTCCTGAACAAATTTTTCTGGTCTCTCCTAAGGTTGACTTATGACAGCCATGCCCTAACAGGGTCATATAAATGCTTAAATACAGAAATAGAGCAGCTAGATCAATTCCATAAGTCTCTGTACAATTGTCTGTTTCACAGCATGGTTTGTCTTGGAATGTTATTCATGAAGTCATCAAATGAAGTCAAGCCTTGTTGTGGCAATGTATTAGAAAAGTTATATCCTATCTTAAAATATTTTCTGCCAGTGCAATAGATCACAGCTGGAGCTGTAAGCAGAGACAATATAAAATGGAAAATTATAAAATATAAGAATCTTTTCTACAGTTGGTTTTAAAAATATGTTATCTGCATCCAAAATAAAAGGTTCTGAGCTTTAAAACTCTTAGAAAAACACTATGGCACAAGTATTAAGATTGGACCAGAAAAATTGAAGCTAAGTCCAGCCAAACATTAATAATTTTAAGCAACCAGTTTTAGTATAGTATATCCTATTCTCCAGTTCATACAAACTACTGGATGTTTTTATTTATATTCCAAAAAGAATTTTTATCTGTGCAGCACTATTAGTGATGATCACATAAGAATAAAATATGGTTCAAAAATTCTTGTGTGTCTGTAGTATTACACTGAATATACATTTGGAATCAGAATGTGGGCTGAAATTATTTATTTTTTTATGCTGCCTGACTCCCAATGTCTCTGAGTGGTTTTCCCTTCTAGAAATAGAAACCAAAGGGCATAAACATCTCTTCTCTCCAGCTGTCATGATATGTGGACTACATTGCTGAAAATGCACAGAGAAACTACCAACTTCAAAATAAGAGGTGGCCATCATATACTTGCAATACTCAAACTTCTTAGCTGGCCCCTTCTCCAACTTTACTCTATTAGAAATTATTCCAATCAAATCTTTCAGATTGGCCCTTCCACTCTCAAAATGTGTTCCTAATGTGACCATCATGAAAGTGGAGACTAGAGTAAAGGTTGAGCATAATCAACAATTAGTCTTGCTCTACTAACTGTGAGAAAATATTTTCAGTCCATACAGGAGAAAAGACAGTGGCAACCAACATCTCGTCCTTGGGCTTCTTTCCATATCTTCTACTCAGCATGGGATATGATCTGGCCAATGCCATCATTAAGTAGCATGTAGCAAACTAAGTGTGCCTATTGGACCCAGGCAAGCCCTCAACCTTTATTGCCAGTGAATCCAACACGTATTCTATCTGCCCTATGGCATACATAATTAATCCTGAATTACCTAATTACTGGAGGGCATTTACCATTGCACAATCTTATGCCCTTCCCTCAGCTATCTTTGAAGGCTGACACAATAAGATCTCCTCTCTGGAGAGACAATTATGTGACTCAGGACACATAGAAGCAACAGAACATGTACCTCTCCAGTGCTTATATTTCATTCATACTAGTCTTATCTTGGCATTATGGGATACACAGAGCAATTTGACACTCCCCTGCTGTTTTTAGATATAACTCTGCTACAACATGTAATGTTGTCAGATTCTATGTAGCAGCCCTTGAAATCCTTCAGAAGATGACTTGTGCATTAACCAGTTTTAACAAACAACTAATTCATCATCCTAGAATGCTTTGTATTGTGATAGATCTAAGTTTGCCATGATCGCTTACATTTATCTATTGCTTCTATCCCTTCTTTTAAATACATTTGAGTTTTATTGGCTTTTGGTTTTCTATGTTTTAACTTTTTAAATGCAATGTTTGATTTTGATGCTTTTAAATTCTTTCCTCCCCCTTTATGATCTTTGACCATAGTAAAGAGTTGATATGATTAAACTTGACTCAATAGTATGTGGGAATGACCATTGGAGACAGGAGGAAGAGCCACAAATTAGACAATTGACAAACAAGTGGCAACAGAACCCACAGAAAGAATGGGGCCACAGAAACTATCTCAGAAGAGTTAATTGAGCTGTAAAGTAAAGGGGAAATATATGTACTTCCAGAGCTGCAAGAGTTATTTAATGGAACCTTCCAATTACATTAGAGCCAGTACTTTTGGATGTACTTATTTTTTGGACTACCTTGCAAGGCTGACATCAGGCTATCCCAAAGATGGAGCATATAAATAAATTGCTCTTAAAACACCTACATACATAAAGGCAATGAGAAGAAAGGAAATTATATTCAGGGGAGAGGAGAATGAAATCTTTGTTCTCCGGCTGCCACTGCAATAAATGCTGGTAGTAAATTCCTCACTTAAAATTAATAGGGTTAAGAAAAAGCCTTCCCTTAGTTCCAAGGGGAGCTGTTTTCCTCTCTAAATTTCTCTGGAATTGAGAGAAATAGGAAGTTTTAATGGTGCTGCAGCAGGAATTGGAATGGTTAAATTCTTGCATCCTATAGAGAGCCTTCTGCATCTCCCATGCCTGCTTGTTGCTTAATTCAAAAGCATTGTGATTTTCAAGCACACTATTAGATTCATGCACATCTATATTGGAAGTCTAGTTCCGTGTGTTGCTACTGAACCCCCAAAGACCTACCAATATTGTTCTCTTTGTTGCCATAGTAGAATAAAATTATGCTTGGATAATAAATATACTAATGATAATAAATATATTCCCATTTTTGTTAAATATAGCCACAGGGGTTGCAAGCCAGTGACTATGCTGGTCCCAATTCTGGATAAATAGAGAGAGTTGCACCAGGAAGGGCATCCAGTGTAAAAACATGCCAAATTTAAACATGTGAATCATCAGTAATAATTCCATACCTGATTGGTCAAGGCTCCCCGGGTTAACAACAACCGCCACTAGTGCTGTTGATCTACAAGGAGTTGGCAGAAATTGGACTACTGTTGGTCAAAAAAGGAAAGGAGGCAGAAGGATTTATAAACAGAGAGAGAAGAGGAAAGGCAGGAGTATAGGTCCGATAATAAGGACACTTAGCATTGGCACAATGACAGGGAATGGTAGAGAGCTGGAAGACATGATGGAGAGAAGGAAGGAATATGTGAGAAAATAAAACCAAATCATTTTTGCAAATTCCTTTCTGCTCCAATCAATTCCCTTGCCACCAGATTTTCTTCCTGCTGATTTTAAGCCATCACTTCAAACATAATGGGATGTAGCACAGGAAATGAAGCTCTAGGAAAATAGCAACATTTTGCATTCCACCTTCATTTGAGGTGTTGTTGCTCTAAAATGGTAGAAGCTCTGATCCCATTTTTTCTATTGTTTTCTTTCTCCCTCTTGAAGCTATATGAGCTAATGATGAAGATTCAGGCATAAATGGAGAAATCATATATATTGTGAGTAAGATGACGTCGATGGGACATTTTTTAAAAAAATCTAATTACTGGTGTTTTTAACTTAACCTGGACATTGGACTATGAAGTACAGCAGTATTATCTTCTTACAGTTTGTGCACAAGATGGAGGTGGGCAATCCACCATTAACAGAGTTTATTTTAATGTACTAGATGTAAATAATAATTCGCCAATATTCCTATAGCACTTCTTTGATGGAAAACTTATATCCAGGCTCTACTATTCTTATTTTCAATGTTACAGATACAGATGATGGTATGTATCCTTCCATATTTTAACAATCTGTATTGTAGAATATATTTGCCTCTACAACTAGCCACAGGGGTTGCAAGCCAGTGATTTCTGTGTCGGTCCCAAGCCCAGATAAATAGAGCGGGTTGCATCAGGAAGGGCACCCGGTGTAAAAACATGTCAAATCTAAATATGCAAATCACCAATGTTAATGCTGTACTGGATTGGTCAAGGCCTGGGTTAACAATTGCCACCAGTGCTGTTGACCTATAGGGGGCTGGTGGAAATTGGACTACTGTTGGTCAAAGAAGGAGAGGAGGCAGAAGTATTTGTAGACAGAGAGAGAAAAGGAAAGGCAGGAGTATAGGCCTGAGAACAGGGATGCTTAACATTGGCACAATGATAGGGAAAGGTAGAGAGCTGGCAGACATGATGGAAAGAAGGAAGGTAGATATACTGTATGTGCAAGAGACCAGGTGGAAGGGTAGCAAAGTGTGTAGCATTGGAGGGGGATACAAAGTGTTTTATTATGGTGTGGATAGGAAGAAAAATGGGGTAGGAATGATCCTGAAGGAGGAACTCATGAGGAATATTTTAGAGGTAAAAAGAGTGTCAGACAGGGTGATCAGTTTGAAGGTGGGAAGGTGAGAAGGACTTGCACAGATTAGCAAGACAGAGAGATAGAGATGGGAAGGATATGCAACAGATAAGGGTGATTAAAGACAGAGATGGCAATGTGCTAACAAGTGAGAGTGTGCAGAGAAGATGAAAGGAGTATTTTGAGGAACTGATCAATGAAGAAAATGAGAGGGAAAGTAGAGCAGGAAGTAGCAAACATTAGAAAGGAGGAGGTGAAGAAGACACTGAGGAGAATGAAGAGTGGAAAGGCTGTTGGTCAGGATGACATACCTGTGGAGGTGTAGAAGTGTCTATGACAGAGAGCAGTGGAGTTTCTATCTGGTTTGTTCAGCAGGATTTTAGAGAGTGAGACGATGCCTGAGGAATGGAGAAGTGTTCTAGTGCTGATCTTTAAGAATAAGGGTGATATGCAGATTTGTAGCAACTACAGAGATACAAAGTTGATGAGCCACACAATGATGGAAAGAGTTCTGGAAACTAGTCTAAGAAGAGAAGTGGATATTTGTGAGCAGCAGTATGGCTTCATGCCCAGAAACAGCACTATGAATGCAATTTTTATCTTGAGAGTGTTAATGGAGAAGTAGAGAGATGGTCAGAAGGAGCTGCATTGTGTCTTTGTGGATTTAGAGAAAGCATACGACAGACTGCTGAGAGAGGAGCTATGGTACTGTATGAGGATGTCAGGAGTGGCAGAGAAGTACCTCGGAGTAGTTCAGGATATGTATGAGAGGAATGTGACAGTAGTGAGATGTGCTGTAGGTCAGACAGAGCAGTTCAAAGTGGAGGTAGTGCTACATCAAGGATCAGCTCTGAGTCTCTTCTTGTTTTCTATGATGATGGACAGGTTGACAGATGAGGTCAGACAGGAATCCCCATGGACAATGATATTTGTGGATGATATTGTGATCTGCAGTGAGAGCAGAGAGGAGGTGGAGGAACACCTGGAAAGGTAGAGGTATGCTCTAGAAAGAAGAGGAATGAAAGACACTCAGTTATTACATTGTAACTTTGGTGAAGTTTAATTCTGTGCCTGGTAATGTTTAATCCTGTGTTTATTGATGGGATAATTTTCCCTATTCATCTTTGTTTGAAAGGAAAAGGGTTAATCTCTGTTCCTGAAAAGAATCAGCTTCAGAAATCTGGCTAGTTACTGTGTCTATTTGTTCTGGTAATTGGTTTAACAAGCAACAGCTACTCCTTTGCTTCATTCTAGCATCAATTGCTTGTAGTTAGGCTTATCTCAAGTGTTTACACTTAAGCTTGCCTGGGGTGTGAGCTCTGGCAATGACCTTGTAGCTTTAATTTTAAAATAATTGTTTGTATTGTGTTTGAATTTTGTCCTGCCTCATGGTTTCTTTTTCTATCAGGGGAGGAGGTCTTCCTTCACTGCTTTAGTAGTTCCTGGCATTGTCCTTTTGAGGTATACTTCCAAGAGGCAGGATGCTAGCTTGGCACTGATTTTTAACTGCCTTTCTGGGGAGCATGTGATCTTTCTTTAAACCTGGATGATTTTCCTTAGGATATTTTATGAGATGAGTGAGACCAGCTGGTATCTTTATGTGGTGCAAATGTATCAAAGAATTGCTTCTCCTGGGTGTGCTCTTTCTGGAGAGCTTAAATGACCTCTCTGCTGAAGGTTTCACTTTATGAGCAAGAACTGGCTGTTGATAATTATCATTGCATTTTAATTATTTTAATTCTTCAAGGTGCTCTGGCACCCTGCCTGATTTGTAACTCTGGCTTGCAGGTATTTCTAATCTAATGATTGGTATTTAGGGAAGCTTTTTGCAAGCAAAGAAGCTTTTTATATTTTTGTACAGATAATCCTTGACTTACAACAGTTCATTTAGTGACTATTCAAAGTTACAATGGCACTGAAAAAAGTGACTTATAACTGTTTTTCACACTTACAACCATTGCAGCATCCCCATAGTCATAAGATGTGAGGCAAAATTCAGCCCCCCCTTGACATGAGTGACATTGAGTTGGCCACACTCACCCAGTCACATGACCACCAAGCCACAAACACCAAGCCACACAGAACTGGTAGTAAAAACAATTGAATTCCACCACTGGATTGCACACAAGGCACCTATTACTTTAGGTGCTATCTTTGCTTTCTTTTGCCACAATTGTTCTGTTTCTGTTTGCAGGTCTTTGTATTATGATTTTGGCTTCAGCCTCTATTTTGGATACCATTCCACAACTAGTTGTGACTCTTCACCTGGAAAAGAAAGGTATACTTCTTTGTTTGTCCTAACCAATTTAGTGCATTCTATTCCAGATGGCTTTAAGCCTTCAATTCCCAGAATTACTAGCAATGAAAGACAACTCAAGATACAAGGAGATACATGAAGGGCAACAGCTTGAATGATAATAACCCAGCCACATACTTCTTACTAATACACATATCTACTTGTTCATGTCCACTTCTGGCTGAGGGGGGTTATTACTTTTAGTCCCACAGGAATGTCCTAGTTGAACTAATCACTGACCAACCTTTCCAATGTGCAGCATCAGCAAGTTGGACAAACAAAATGAAGTAAATTTGCTTCTTTGTAGAACTTCAGCTTTGTATCTTGGCAGCTACCTGATTGGAATTTTTGGAGATTACTTTCAGCTGTTAAAAGATTCTTCCATTTCTGTTTTCTGTATCATGTTGGAAAGAACCCTATGTTATTTTAAACAATTGGAAAATGAAGCCGTACTGGCAGATAAAAGAAACAATGTTGGAAAAGAGTATGAGTAAAACTCAAGTGTAAACAGAAAGGGTGAGAGAGAGAAAAGCTCATATGATGTAGTATAATTGATACATACAGTATTTAATTGAAACGGCTGTTACGGACATAAATATAATAATCTCCAGTGATCTGAATACTATTAACTCGTACTGTACTAACATACAATAAAACATATTTTAATAAAAATAGTACATTAAGAAGAAAATCTTTACAAATATTGCCTATACATACAATGAATTGTGAGTTCAACATATTTTGCATGTTGAATGCATCTTATACATACATAAAGTCTGAGTTCCCAAGCATACACACAATTATATATATACAAGTTCTGTTCTGGATCAACATGTGATCATAAAGAGCCTTCCTTCTTTCCTTCCTTCTTCTCTCTCCCTTCCCACACTTTGAATTCATTCTATAAATTAAATTAACAAAATATTGGACATCTGAAGAAGATAATTGATCAAATATGGCACATACGTGAATATGTTGATTGTCAAGTGATGAATCAAATTGTTTGTTGATGGTAAAAAACCCAAACTGAAATAATACAATATATATATATACATAACTATTCAGAAAACAGTGTCTTACCAGAGTATAATATATTGAATGCAGTCATGACTGCTTAGCTATAGACAGGGCACTATGGAATAATATAATAAACAATATATACTCTACTCTATACTGAGGGAACTTGTCCAAGCAGTTGCCAGAAATCAATACTACCTTGAAGGTGTGCACAGACAGGCAGATACA
>JAEANM010008976.1:0-16646 GCA_017656035.1 Myanophis thanlyinensis
AGCATGGCTGGCTCAGGAATTCTGGGAGTTGAAGTCCACGAGTCATGAAGGAGCCATAATTGCCCACCCCTGACCTAGGCCAACACATTGTCATAGATTTCATTAGGGACTGGTTGTTTTTTTTAGTTTTTGAACATTAACATCTATGTTTCCAAATCTGGATTCAGATATTATCATTGCTACTATGGAACTGAAACTGCCTCGTAAGGAAGATGGGCATTTCTAAAAAAGAAAGAAAGAAACCCTCCCTCCACAGCCACTAACTGTTTCTCTAAAGCCTGATCTTTTTGAAGTTTTTAAATTAAATGCCAATTGCCACCTAATAACAGCAACCAAGAGCCAGTAGAATTACAGAATTTAATTAATTAAGCTGAAGGCAACTTATTTAAAAACCTTCCTACAATGAGTTCTGCAGAGAAGTTCAGCCAAGCAGTAAATGTAACCAGAATTCCAGCACCAGAGCTTTCTGTCTACCAATCCTTGACTCTGTCCAAGTAGTTATTAAATGAGATAATAACCACTGAAGTGAAGTAGCAATGGCCCTACATTTACCGACAAAGCTATTGAACATACTCATTTGCACACCAAAGTGGGTTTACATTTTTTTTTATAATGAAGTTCAAATTGCATCCATTTTAAAACCTTTCCACTGGCATACATGAAATGGCAATAGAAAGGTCTGAGCAGTGTGTCAGTTTCAAATGAGTTACCAGTTGATGCATTTAATTCGTGCAGACTTAGAAAGAAAGAGTATGCAAATAGGACATATAGGTGCTTCAAAGATCTCCAGAAGTATTTCAGCCTTAGCCATTGCCAAGTATTATGTTCCCACAAATAGCAATAGCATTTAGACTTATATACCACTTTATAGTGCTTTACAGCCCTCTCTAAGTGGTTTTACAGAGTCAGCATATTGCCCCCAACAATTTGGCTCCTCATTCTACCCACCTCAGAAGGATGGAAGGCTGAGTCAACCTTGAGCCTGGTGGGATTTGAACTCACAGTCAGCAGAAGTAGTGCATTAGTGCAGAATAACACTCTAACCACTGTGCCTTCGAGGCTCTTTAACGAGTTAAATTGCTGACACTACACTGACATACCTATGTCATTATTTTGACTATGATATGGAAGGTTTTTCTTTCTGTTCCTTTTAGATTTTCAAGTCCAGTTTATATCTCCAGGATTATTATATATATATATTTTGTCCAGTGGCATCCAACCACTAATCAGAGGCAACTCTGATTCCTGGGTTTCTTTTAAGATCAAACAACGTTGATGGTTATCAAAATAGATGGACACCTATTTAGTTCATCAAATGAAATACTTTCAATACTTTCTGTCTTCAAGGTTTGAGACACATCTATTGATGTCCAAAGGAATTTTTTGATCTAGAAATTCTATTTTATCAATGCTCTCCTCTAGCTGAATTCTCAAATAAAATGCTATAGGCCACAAAGATTGATTTTTTATTTATTTACCATGTATTAATTCTCACCAATAACCAACATTTTTCCTTTGTTCCTAAGAGAAGCAGGCAACTTTAAAGAAAATAGAGAAAATGTACTAATGAAAATGATACTACAAATGTATCATTTCTACTTTCTATCTTCCCTGCCTAAATGGTAGGTCCAGTCCAATTATTGGGGCTGATGTTTTCTAATTTACTACTGTATGGATTCTGCCAATACATCTTACAGATATTTAAGAAAAGGATGAGCCACAAGAAAATGACAGGAGTCTAATTTTCTTTACATTGCTTCCATAACGTCATAAATATTTTGCAAACAATCTCTGTATGAAACTTTATGTGACAGAATGAGAATTAGAAGTTGCTAGTAACATACTTAAAATAAACAAATAGACAAAAGAGACTGGGATTATAATTGTACTAAAAAAACTGCTTAGAGAGGGCTAGAAAGCACTATAAAGCGGTATATAAATCTAAGTGCTATTGCTGTTGCTACTTGTCCAAGCTATTTAAAGTTATGCTTTGCATTGACAAAAATCAGTGTGAAACATCCACATTTTCACCCTTTCCCTGTGGAAGGTGCTGAAGTGTTTCGTTTTGTGTCATCTTGATGCCTTGTCTAGTAGTTTCACTAGCCAGAAGGGGCTGGAATCTTTGAAGAGCTTCTGTGATCTCTGCTGCAAAAATGCTCTTCTAGTTCCTGCAACTTCTGGTACTGATTGATTACATTGCAGGAATAATGCAAAATACTTTTTAAGGTGAACTATATCACCTCTGTGGTCCAAGATACCTCAACAAGATGAAACAGAGCATTGTCATACAGGCTTAGTTTTTACATTACCTAAAGTTAATGATAAATTTGGTCTATATGGTTGCTAGGAATTGAAAACAATTTGATAGCACATAATCAATCAATCAATCAATATTGGAAAATATCTATCTATCTATCTATCTATCTATCATCTCCATGTTTCCATTCATCCGTCCGTCATTCCAAATAGCTGTATTCTGTATTCTGCTAACTGGAAAGATAAATACACCAAAATAATTAAATAAGCAAATTCTTTAAATAATAGAATAATAGAGTTGTATGGAATCTTGAGCAGAAGACTCTATAACATTTCAGATCTCTCTCTCTGTATATATGTATATATGTGTATGTGTGTGTGAATGTAAATACACACATACACACACAGTATATTTACTTCTATCTTATACTGTCAAGCCTAAAAGGACAAATTTGGACTGCGGTTTTTCTGCTGAATAGTATTAGCCATTTCTTTCCATGTTATATGAGGCCTTTTAGCTTTGACACATTTTTTCTTTCTTTTGCAAGTTTGCCGAGTTGGCAGAGAGGGGTTGGTGAAGACAACTCGCAGGGGTAGTCTTGTTTACATTCTTTTAGGTTTGGTTCTCATGGGAAAGTTTCTCTGGGCCATGGACACCTGTGGTGGGATGTCTTAGGGGAAATGTTGAATTTCTTTTTGAAGGGGTTGGTGAGAAACTAACATGTGATAATTAGTGGGGTGGAACTTTTAGTTTTAGTTGGGTGGAGAAAGCCTGGGAATTTTAGATTTGGGATTTCTCCAGACCGTACCAGAATAATGTCTTCAATAAAATCTTATTCTGTGGACTTCTGATTGCATTGCTGATGTTGTGTGGAACCCTGTCATATACAATATATAAATATTTATAATATAATAATAGGCAAAATGTACCAATAGTATGCATCTTGTGGTTCTGACTCTTCTCTCAGTGTCTTGAAGTTTTGGCTTGCTTTAAAAGAAATTCCACAGTTTAGCACAATGGATTATTACAAACTAGCACAAGTCAGAAGATTAGTGCTTAATAAGAACTTCAGCGAATGAGAAACTAATGAGAGCAGCTGAACTGTCGAAATATTACTGTAAATCCATGAAAAAAAATTATGTTCAAATTAAAAACAACAGTGAACTTTGAAATACATTTTTTAAAAAATATAATTCATCCTTTAAAATTTTGCTCTGTTAATTAGTCACATCACAAAAAACACAAATTGTGCTATTGGATTCCAGCCAAGTTTGAAAATGTATAGTAATCTCTTGCCAAATTAAACAGCCAAGATAAAGCTTCTTAGTGGATGGAGAGGAAAAGGGAATCCAGTCATTAAGCAGCACAACTGCAAGAAAACACTCAGAGGTACTTTTCCAATTTGCATGGCATTTATAATATATGGACAGAATTATGGCAGATAACAATGGAAACTCACAAACTAATCCCTCAGTTCATTTGGGAGTGATATCATAACTCATTGAAAACAAACAGTCCTGGACCAAAGCACAGAGTTCAAATTTTCCAAAAGCCCAATTCAGGAACTGGGATGTAAAACCATGTATTGGACAACTTCAATTATTCCCTGGTCATAAACTAATCAGTTTTTCCAAAGTATGTTTGCTTTTGTCTGTGACAAAAAGCTCCTTTTTTTTTTCCATTTCATGCTTTTGGATTTTTTAAGAATATATTTTTAATTAAACACAACAAAAGGAAAAAAAAGAAAAAATCCAAACAATAGCAGCAGCAATAATAACAACAGCTACTCAATTGAAGAGCCAATTTGGTGCAGCGGTTAAGGCACCAAGCTAGAAATCGGGAGACTGTGAGTTTTAGTACCACTTTAGGCACAAAGCCAGATGTGTGACCTTGGGCCAGTCACTTTCTCTCAGACTAGAAAAGCAAAAACAAACCACTTCCCAAAAAAACTTTATGGAAAAAAACCCTGCAGGGACTTATCCAGACAGTTGCCAGGAACCAACACTGATATGAAGGAGCAACACCACTCAACCCCAAAAACTCCATTATATATATTACCAATGTTTATTATTATTATTTTTCTTTTGGAGATATTTTACTCTCACAAAATAGCAAAGACTTCTGGTTTTGGTACTTTCCAATTACACATTTTCTCTATGTAGCTTTCTGAGGATAACCATAATAGCACTAGCAATAGCATTTTTGACTTATATACTGCTTCACAGTGCTTTATAGCCCTCTCTAAGTGGTTTATAGAGTCAGCATATTGGCCCCAACAATCTGGGTCCTCATTTTACTGACCTCTGAATGGTGGAAGGCTGAGACAACCCTGAGCCTGGTGAGATTTGAATTGCCAAATTGCAGGCAGACAGCAGTCAACAGAAGTAGCCTGCAGTACTTCATTCTAACCACTGCACCACCATGGCTCTTTATTTCTATATCTGAAATTTCTTCATGATGTCTTCTATAGAGATTAAACTGGAGTGGAAATAATGGACTGTTGCTCAATGAAACAACAGAATTGTCTCACATACCATTAATCCATCCCACAAAATAACCTGCACCCCATGTATATAAATTTTAGTAATTATTTTTCTTCCTTTGTAAACAATCAACATTGATTTATTTCTCCTAAACTGAATGAGAAAGAGAATGGATATGTTTCATGAGGTGATTTGGGTAATGTCTTGTCATATTAGTAGTTGGTATGGGGATAGATGACAGGTTGACTAAGTAGTCACCCCAAAATAGAGTGCAGATTTGTCTCAGATAAATTATTTGTGGGCTTGGGATGCGAAATGCCACCAGTATGCAGATGATTCTGTCAATCCTAGGTAGAATTCTGGAAATCCTACAGACAGTGACAGATCATAATGGAAAGACAACCTGAATTTGAACTTTATAAGACAGGACTGGAATTTGTCCATTTTGCTATCTACCCACTCCAGCTGTAACTCCAGACAGGATGAAAATTCCCTGAAGCAGCAGATCTATGACTTGGGGTCCTCTAAGACTCAGAATTGCTGTTGAAAGATCATAAGAAGCCATAAGAAGATCATAAGAAGAAAGATCATAAGTTCAAGTTTCACTGGTATTTAAGTTGCAGTCTTCTTGTGATTGGAGATCCTCACAGTAATCATGTCTACGGGAGATCTTTCTTTGAAAATTACTCCAAAATTACAGTTGGTCTAAAATGCAGCCTCCCTCATGGCAAGTGAGAGCTGTTGCAAACTATAGTATCAATTTGGAAGATGTTGCATTAGGTACCAATGGTTTTCCAAAGAATATTTAGTGCTAGTTTATAAAGTCAGTTATGTTTGGCTTGGCTCCTACGATGGTCCAGCTCTATCAAATAAAATGTCCAGGCAAATCATCTCAACAAGGGATGTTGCATGTTCTACTGCTTTTTTTGTGAAAAGGCAAGAGGCAATATTTTTCCATCATTCTGTCATCTTTCTGGAACAGTAAGCCAGAGGTGAAATTCAGCCAGTTCTAGCAGGTTCACCAGAACCAGTAGTAAATTTTCTAAGCAGAACTGGTTGTTAGAAGAAATCTTTTGGGTTTTTTTTTCACTTTACAGGGTTAATCCTGTAAGGAAAGCAGGAAAAAAAACATTCTGGTGTTGTTTCTAGCCTAATCTTTATTGTCCTACTTACAGAAACTGCCCACCCAGTCACATGACCCCCCCAGCCACATCCACCAAGCCACGCCCACAGAACGAGTAGTAAAAAAAACTTGAATACCACCACTGAGCAAGCCCCCAGAATTTTAGGTGGCACACACTCTACTAATGTTTAGCTGGCTTGGATAGAAAACTTTTAATCTATAAAGTAGGAGAGGGGATGGGAAAGCCTGGAAACAGAATCAAAAGTGGGATCAGCCTACAGGCCACAATGTAGTCACCAACAGACCAAGTCCAACCAATCTTAAAGTCTGTTGACTCTTATTAGTGCCAAAATAGTGCTAACAGTTAATTGAATAGGTTCCTGTGCATAGGCATGAGTAATAATAAATCAGCCTTGTGACCCTGGTTTTTCATGCCAGTTAATAATCGTTTGCTTGATTTGCAAATGCTGGCTAAAGTAGGTTTCTTATCAACTTTCATCATCTTATGTTTTTGTTTGACAGCTAATTTGATTCTGATGACATTGTAAGCTCTTCCTGGAGTATGGTGGTAAACAAGAACAATTAAGTCAATCAATGCTTTTGTAACTTAAGGTATTTGCATCTTTATATAATGACATCATTATGGAAATGACCTCAATCGTCATAAGTGACAAAATTAGTGATTTAAGGGACATTTGGGAATAAAAGGCAACCCTCATCCCAAATTGTCCATTAAATTAACATTTCATTGAACTGGGTGATTATATGTTGAACCTTATTAATTAATAATTTGAATTAATTAATGCTTGCCCGAATTTTAGTTCAAAAGACTTAATCTGCTTGTTCAGAGATACTCATCTAATTTTGTAAGTATGCAATAGGGTAAATAACAGAATGCATTGAATCTTGTAAGTAAATAGCAATGATAAAGAACACAACCACGTCCAAGCATGCCACTTGTTTAGGCAAATAGCAGCTATGATGAGATAGAAAAGATGGCAAAGGGCTAAATTCTCATTCTATTTTATCTCTAATCATACTCTCAATCTGAGCCTCTTTCTTATGCTTGATAATTACTTTTTTTTTAAAGCATCCATATAAACTAGTTATATCGAGTTCGATCTCCCCATTGCAGTTAAAACAAAAGCGGAGTAATTGTGTTTTTGTATTGAGGCAAACATGAGTAATGAGTAATAAGAACTGGATAATTTATGAATCATCAATTAGGAACTCCTCTTTCGGCTTTATTCACAGCAAAGCAATGTGCAAAGTAATACACTCCAACTATCTAAACCTATCTAAAAGTTGTAATTCAATAGTAATTTTTAATATGACAATATGGAAAATTAAATACGAGGAAGAGGGATAATTGTATTAAGTATCTTTGATTGGCTTTAATTAGATTACAAGCCAATTTAATGAAATCACTTCTAGTTTTTGTCCTGGTCCCATATGCAATATGGTACAACATACAAGTCACACATATTTAAAAAAACCCAATACTTTGATTTTGGTCACAACTGCTATCTTTTTTTTTTTTTACCATGCCACCCTCCTCCTCAACTCAGCTGAGAAAATGTTGAAGAACTTTTGCCCTGCCTTAAGACCATTCCTTGGAGACCAAGAGGTGAAATTCATCAGGTTACTAAATTTTCTAAGCAGTTCTGAGAACCGGTTGTTAGAACAAATTTCCTTTTGTTTTTTTCCACTTTACAGGGTTAATCCTGTAAGGAAGGCAGGAAAGAAACATTCTGGTATTGTTTCTAGCCGAATATTTATTACCCTGATTACAGAAACTGCCCACCCAGTCACATGACCTCCCCAGCCACACCCACCAAGCCATGCCCACAGAACCAGTAGTAAAAAAAATTGAATTCCACCACCCTAATTCAGATTGTTTTTAGGAAACAATATTATGGTTCATAATTCAGTATAGTTTGAATGTTGAATTGTTAGAAATATACTTATGTTGAAATATTCATTTCTTTTACCTTTTTAATTATATTTTAAAAGCTGAAACAGCATATTGTTCCCTCAAAATCCTTTTCTGACTCACAATAACATAATTCTCATTATAAATTGCAATGGAATTACTGTAGCTGTTCAAAATAATTCCCTATACTGTGTATACAGTACTAATTAAATGATGTCAAGGTACACATGACTAGAAATAAGGTGGTAACAATTCCAATAATTCCATGGTGGTGCAGTGGTTAGAATGCAGTATTGCAGGCAAACTCTGCCCACTGCCTGGAGTTTGATCCTGATCAAGGTTGACTCAGCTTTCTATCCTTCTGAAGTCAGTAAAATGAGAACACAGATTGTTGGGGGCAATATGCTGACATTGTAAACTGTTCAGACAGTGCTGTAAGGCATTATGGGGTGGTATATAATAATGTCTAAGTGCTATTGCAATTGCTAATTCACCTATCCATAGGCATATATTTGCAGTACCATGTTTCACAATAAAGGCATGGAAAAAAAAACCCCAGGTTTTAACAATGATTGGTTTGACAATTCTGAACAATTTCGCTGCGTCTTTCTCAAGATTTACCATCCTTCCCTTCCCCACTTTTAAAAAAAGCATTGCAACTGTAATGCCTGAATAATGCTATTTTCAAATCAGCGCACCAGCAAATAATTATTCACCAGGAAACAGAAAAATCCATTGAAAAAAAAAATTAATCTGCTTTGAAAAAGAGTTAACAATCATTCTCAAGGCATCCTGCAAACTCTAAAAGCTTTGAAAGAAAGCTTTGTGTGTTTCCCATTGTTGTGAATGCAGAACCTCTGGTTGGAAGGCAGATGGTTTAGCATTGTGTTTAGCTACATTCTGAACGAAGGACAACAAACAGCCTTGCAGGAAAGCAAGCTTAGTAGCGATTCTAAAATCACTCCAAGCAATCTCTTGAAAGAGAGATAAGTGTGCATAATTTTTAACTAATTCATGCTGCATTTTCAGGAAAGGCTATAATATCTCGTGTGCTTGGTTTGTATGACATACTAAGCTATGATACGTTTAATTATATTTTGGCTAAAAGGAAATTGGCTTGATTCACACAAAGTAAACACAAACATTATCAAATTTGGCACAACATGTGGACCCATTCATTCCCATCAGTTTAACAGAATAATAGAACAACAGAGTTGGAAAGGTCCTGGGAGGTTTTGTCCAACCCTTTGCTCTGGCAGGAAACCTTATACCAGAGTTCCCCAACCTTTCTGGGTTGGCAGCCCAGAGAGGGGGAGGGGCATGCACCTTTACATGTGCATGCACATGAATGAATGGGGCTTCAAGGGCACAATTGGCGGCAAGCTTGTGGCAACAGTAGCGCTCGCGTAATGCTCCCGGTGATAGTAGTACCTGCATGGGACTCACACAATGCTAGTGCAAGTGGGGGAGGGTGAGTGTGCACGCGCGCACACACACACACACGCACACACAGGCCAGCCATTCATACGGCTTAGAGGTTAGGGACTCCACAGGTTGGGGACCCCTGCCTTATACCATTTCAGACAAATGTTGTCCAATCGTTTCTTAAAACTTTTCAGTGTTGGAGAAAACTTCTAGTGTTGTTTAATGCCTTAGACATCTATTTCTTCCCTTTCTTTGGGATGTACTATCTCAATCCTATACTTTTAAGCCTTATCCAAACCCTTTACAAATTTCTACAAATTGCACACTATGTTCTTTATGAATGGGTCCAGCCAATGATAGAATTATTTGCATAGCTATGAGTCAATATGGGGTAAAAGATAAAGTTAAAGTGGTTCTCCTGTCTGGTTCTATCCAACACGAGGGGGGTATGCTTATCTCTATTTCTTAGCTGAGGGAGTCAACGTTGACAAGAGACATTTCCATGGCCATGTGGCCAGCATGACTATACACTGAGGTGCAGAGAATGCTTTACTTTCCTAGTAAAGTGGTAGCTATACTTACATTTCCATGCTTTCAAACTGTTAGGTGAGCAAGGGCTGAGGCAAGTAATAGGAACTCACCCCATTGCATGGCACTCAGGTTTCGAACCCGGGCCGTCAGCTTTCCTGCTGATAAGTTCAGCATCTTTAACTGCTGTGCCATCACGCTCCTTACCCATACCCAGCAGGGGGGTATGGCTCACAAACTGAGAGCAAATGTATAATTTGTAGAGTTTTGTTTTATTTCCATACAAGACTTTTTTCTGTTAAAACCCCAAAGTGTAAAGAAGCTCTCTTTTTGCAATAGAGGAGTTTAGTCATTTTTGATTCAATATCTTAATGGTCTAATGCAGAGGTGAAATTCAGCAGGTTCTGGTAGTTTCGCTAGAACCAGTAGTAAATTTTCTAAGTTGTTAAGAGAACCAGTTGTTAGAAGGAATCTCCTTTTGTTTTTTTCCACTTTACGGGGTTAATCCTGTAAGGAAGGCAGGAAAAAAAACATACAGGTTTTGTTTCTAGCCTAATCTTTGTTGCCCTGCTTACAGAAACTGCCCCCCCAGTCACATGACCCTCCCAGCCATGCCCACCAAGCCACGCCCCCCCCCCCCAGAACCAGTAGTAAAAAAATTTGAACTCCACCACTGGTCTAATGTTTTCCTAAATAGCATGCAGGAATTTTCATAATATCTTCTGACTGCTAGTTGATGTTGATGGATGCAAGTGTATCTTACATAGTGGCTGTCACAGCCCTTACATTGTAACTTGTAGATGAATCCTGTTTTTTTTCCTAGGGTTGCTGGCTCTTTAGGTTTACTTAGGATGCTTTAGAGGGCTTTGATTGATTTGTCTACAATGACTATACCTGTGATTGTAATAATCTGCTGGCTGTTTCTGACCCAGCTAAATCTAAAAATGCTAGGGAATTCCTGGAAGCTTGGCATTCAGACAAACAGCCTTCGATAGGTACCATTGGGTTCCAAAACCCAGGAAAGACATGTTTCAATTCTTCTAAATAGATGTTTTTATTGTTCCTCACCTCCATGTATTAATCCTGTCAGCATGGCTGGCTCAGGAATTCTGGGAGTTGAAGTCCACGAGTCATGAAGGAGCCGTAATTGCCCACTCCTGCACTAGGTTGCGTGGGTTTTTTTGGTTTTTTTTTTAGGGAAAGATTCCAACTCAGGGCACGGAGCTCCTGATTTGTATGCAGAAAGTTCCACATTCATTTTTGGGCAATTTTGAGATAGGGTGGGAAAAGATCCAGGCTCCACAATGCTAAAGGATCATTGTCAGTGAAGGTAAACTGTAGCCTGCTAAAAGGAAATGATAAAAACCAGCTTTTTGTACACAGGAAATTGCAGTATAGTTGCTGGAATGCATAGTTTAAAAGATTAGGTACTGGGTGTCCTTGATTTACAACCATTCATTTAGTGACCGTACGAAGTTACAACGGCACTGAAAAAAGTGACTCATCACTATTTTTCACACAACTGTTGCAGCTTCCCAGTGGTCACATGATTAAAACTTCAAATGCTTGGCAAATGGCATGTATTTATGATCGTTGCATGTGATCATGGGGTCCTGCATTCACGTAATCATCTTTTGCGGCTTTCTGACATGCAAAGTCAACGGGGGAAGCCAGATTCGCTTAACAACCACGTTACTAGCTTAACAACTGCAGGGATTCACTTAACTGTAGGAAGAAAGTTGTAAAATGGGGCAAAAGTCATTTAACATCTGTCTTGCTTAGCAACAGAAATGTTGGCTTGAACTGTGGTTTGTACGTCAAGGACTACCTGTAGACAATACTGGATTTAGAATCAAAAAGATGCAATGTTGGTTAGCTTGAAGGCCACAGTCTCTTAAAGATTGAGGGCCAAACGCAGGTGGGGACCTATAAGGGAACGTTTCAAGGCTGAACTGAAAGAGGGGTTCAAGGAAGAAGATTAGAAAGCAATACCCATGTTTTCCCCAAAAATAAGACCTTGTCTTATATTTTTTTCCACCGAAAGAAGGCACCAGGCCTTATTTTTTTTGGGGGGGGGAAGATGTCATCCACTGAATCACCTCACTTGCACACAGTGCCCCTTAGCCTCCTTTACACTGTCAGAGGCCTTCAGGAACTTCTTCTGCAGCCAACAAGGATTTCCTGAAGGCCTTTGCAGCCAATAACAGAGCTCCGGATCTATCTGGAGCTCTGTTGTCGGCTGCAGAGGCCTTCAGGAAAGCCTTGCCAGTTTTGCTGGCTGCAGAAGAAGTAGGCTGGCAAGTCAGGTGTCAGGTGTGCAAGGCCTAGCTGCAACTGCCTGAAGGTAAGCAGCACCTCACAGTCACATTATTGCACCTCACAATCACATTACTGCAATTTACGAGGTTTTTGCTGGGAAAGCAGAGTTTAATTCCAGTTTCCAGCATCAATGGCCCCATAGCAAACAATGGTGGCTCTACCACCCACCCATCCCCACCCTAGCTTAATTTTTATCTGTGCCCCCTGGAGTGGGCGGGGGGGGGTCTTAATTAGGGCTTAATTAGGCCTGTGTACTCATTGTACACATGTTGTACTTTGACAATAAAGGTTTGCTTTGCTTTGATTTGATTTTGGAAGTAGGGCTTATATTGGGTGCAGGTGTAAAAAAATCAAGCTAGGACTTACTTTCGGAGTAGGCCGTATTTTCAGGAAAACGCAGTATTATATTCCTTTATTTCTTATTTATTTAGTCCTTGACTAATGGCTGTTGAAAAGTTATAATGGACCTGGAAAAGGGACTTACAACCTGGTTTCAAAGTTCAATGTTGGTTTGCAGCCCCTCACAGTCACAGTACTGCAATTTACAAGGGTTTTACTGGGAAAGCAGAGTTTACTTCCAGTTTCCAGCATCAAGGGCCCCATAGCAAACAATGGGTTCATTTAATGACTGCATCGATTGCTTTAGGACTGCAACGTTCGCAAAAAAGATCGTAAAATCAAGTCCGGTCACATGGTGACCCACTTTACAACCATCACAATTTATGACCCTAATTGCAGGGCTCATAACTCAAGGACTACCTGTATTTCAATTTTGGAATACAGGTAGTCCTTGACTCCTGACCACAAGGAAGCCCAAAATTTCCACTGCCAAGCAAGACAGTTGTTAAGTGAATGTGGCTCTGTTTTAGGAACTTTTTGTTAACCGCAGTTGTTCAGTGAATCACTGCAATTATTTAATTACTGACATGGTTGTTAAGTGAATCTGGCTTCTCCACTGACTTTTCTTCTCAGAAGGTCGCAAAAGGTGACTATGTGACCCCAGGACATTGCAACTGTCATAAATACATGCCAGTTGCCAAGCCTACGAATTTTGATCACATGACCATGGGGATTGCTGCAAACAGTCGTAAGTGTGAAAAAATGGTCTAAAGTGCCTTTTTTTAGTGCCATTGTATCTTCAAACCATGACTAAATGAATGGTTATAAGTCAAGGACTACCTGTACTGGTAATTATTAGGGTTTTTTGTTCATTAGTTTTACAAAACAACATACCCTGTTTCTCCTAAAACATGACCCACCCCAAAAAGAAGATCCACCATTGTTTTGGGCGCATGCGTTAAAATTAAGCCCTACCCCCATATTTGGCCCTATTTAAGTGCATGTGTGGCCGGTCCCTGCCATTTCCTCTTGTCGCTTGCAGAGCAGACATGTCGCTTGCCTGTCAGGAGGTTGCAAAAGGAGATCACTTGACCCAGGACCAAAACCATCTGCAATAGGTTTTTTTTGCAAAAAGTTTTCCTTGCTGCGCTGGACCAAGTGGGTTGGGACAAACATAAAAACTCAAAAAAATGTTACACATTTCAGGTGGTGTGGGGCGCTTCACTCGCCCACACACTCTTTGTCTGCAAAAGAAGTGGCCCTGGTGGCCAGGCCAGGTGCATGAGGGAAAAATTAAGACACCTCTCGAAAAGGAGGCATAGCTGTTTTTCCCGGGGGGGGGGGTGTCAAAAGAAAATAAGACCCAGTTGTATTTTTGAAGAAACATGGTAGAATAATGTAGAATAGATCTTGACTGCAGACTTTGACTTACAGATACTTATCCCCCAAAGGCACAGAAACAGCTTAGCAATTTCCCTTCACTGTCAGCTTACCCAGAATCGTCCTCTTCTCCATATAGTAGATAAGATCCTTCATGTATTTGGAGATGCTTTTGGCATATTTGAGGGCAAAGTCTACCCCTCCATCACACTTCTGAAGGAGCACGTTGACCTCTTCAACAGACAGGTGTGCTGTATCACATGAAAAGTAGCAAATGAGTGATCTTCATCTTATTCCTTCGTTGCCAAAAATCTAACTCTGTGCAGCCCTAAAAATAGGCTAATTTCATATACCAGTGGTTGCGAACCTTTTACATCATCAGGTGCCATCCTTTGGGCTGGAAAGTCATGCCAAACCATCCCATGAGCCTTGCGCAGCCCCGCTGGCTCTGCACTCCATTCTCGCGCTCCTCACTGCAGTCCCCACAGCCTATTCTTGAGCTCCATCGTGTGCTAGCCAGCTGGCTTTTGCCATGTGGGAGCGCTGAAACCTGGAAGTGCAGTGTCCCAGCATGGCGCGCATGCACACGCAAAAAACAGCATGCGCATATCGGAAACCGGACATTCAGCTCTCAGAGGACGTGTGCATGCTGGGACGCTGCACTTCTGGGTTTTGGTGCTCCCGTGTGTCAAAAGCCAGCTGGCTAGCGTGCAACAGAGCACAAGAACGGGCTGCATGCGCTGGAGCGCGAGAATGGAGTGCAGAGCCAGTGGGGCTGCGCAGGGCACACGGGATGGTTTGGCATGCCAGAAAGCTTGCGGGACGGTTTGTCGTGTTGTTTCTGGCACGCGTTCCATAGGTTCGCCACCACTGTCATATACTCTTCAGCTAATGTCAATTTCTGAAATGGATAAAAGACTGATTACATCAACATTCTTTTCATGCAGCGGTTTCCAAATACCTCAAACAGCATCGTAATGCAGCAGCTGCTTTTGTAATGTTTAATTGTGTGAGTATTGATAGAGAGCAAGGAAGAAGAATGAAAAGAAATCCTGAGCTCCAAAATGCAAAATATCGGAGGGAACTTTCTGCACAGCTGAGCTGTAGCATTTCCTACCCAGTCAACCCAAAACTATTGCAGCATGAAATTTGCTGCCTTCCAAGGTAATGATTGATGTGGCCTAACACATTTTAATTGCCTTTGGGCAGTATCAGAGTAAGGATGAAAAGTTTACTTCAGCACTGATACAGCCAAAGATAATTTAAGCTCATATTTCACTCATGAGCTAAAAGTGGGATGAAACTGATGTTATGGAAACAGAGCTGAATTAAGAGGTTGCCAGGACAAGCATGTGCAATAGTTAGGAGCATGAGAAAGAATCTGAATTATTTTTCTTCTAGGTATGATGGGTAAGCAGTTGGAAAAAAACCATGGGACAGAATGGGAAAAACATTTATATATGATAAACAGCAAGAGACCTTTGTATGTACAGAAATGGAAAGATCCACAGATCCCCACAATGGAGTAATAGGTGGTAAAATTAATGGAATTGGCTGAGATGGTGAAACGAACTACTTTAATTAAAGAAAAGAATGCCTCACTTTGTTTCTATCTGGAAATCACTTTTGGATTCTTTGCTTGAGACTGAAAGAAACGCTATAGTAATTTTGGAATTTGACGATCAGACTTTAGCATGATAGAAATATTGGGTATTAGTCAATTTCAGATCAAAAGGTTAATGCATTTTATGTTTGTAATTGTTGAAAAAAGCCGAAAGTTATTCTTTTTTATTTTCCTTTTTCCTCTTTCCCCCCTTTTTCTATTTTTTCCTTTTTTTTTAGTTCTTTGTAGAAATTTAATAACATACTTTTTTTTAAAAAAGAGAAAGCATCGAAATGATATCCACATTATTTTTCTATGTTGCATAAAGGCAGAACTCTGCACAATTCACGAGTAAGGGAACAAAAATCATAGTAAAGATGGTTCATACCTGAACTGAAATCTTCTCTACCATGCAGCACATCTTCTGGTCCCAAATTTGTAATGCCCCCATATAGATTTTCCACCGACTACAAATAAGGGGGAAAAAAAGTTACTCTCAGAGCCTTTAAGGACACCTGTATGGTGTCAGCTTTCTTATTTTATCCTTGCCAAAATTTGCCCTTTTAATGGAGACAATGCCTTAGTTGTCTTGCTCCATTAGAAAATGACATACTGTATGTAAAAAACTAAATGAAACAAAAGGACATGATTTCCTTGTTCGTCCTATCCTTCTGAAATAATTTGTACTGAAAGATATAAGGGCCCCTGAAATTCTTCAGCAAAATCAGTACATTAGAAATCATACATTCTTTTTATTTTTAACTAGCCTATAGTGCCACGTGCTACAGTTTTCTATAGCTTTTAGTTCCTTAGTGCCAGAACCAGTCCTTCAAATTCCAAGCGGTTGCCATGGTGGTATTGCCAATTACAGAGCAAAACATTCTTGTCGGGCAAGGCGGTTGAAGATGATTAAGGGGGTAGAGACCTCTCTTCCAAAAATTGAGTGGGTGGATCTTTTTCTATCTTCTAGCCTTTTTTATTTGCAGAAGGCTAGAGCACCAAATGTGGGACCTTTGCTTGTACCTCAACCAGCAAGATCTATTTCCTGCTCTGAAGGCAGAGGTGAAATTCAGCAGGTTCCAGCAGGTTCGCTAGAACTGATAGTAAATTTTCTAAGCAGTTCGGAGAACCGGTTGTTAGAAGAAATCTTTTGTTTTTTTCCACTTTACAGGATTAATTCTGTAAGGAAGGCAGGAAAGAAACATTCTGGTGTTGTTTCTATCCTAATCTTTATTTCCCTGCTTACAGAAACTGCC
>JAEANM010008977.1:0-16645 GCA_017656035.1 Myanophis thanlyinensis
TTATTGCTGACATATAACATGTATCTTCAGTGTTAATTTGGACATTGAGCTGAAATGGATTTTTTCTGTCACATTCCATCTTCCTAACCTATCTCCTTTGAGGTACCTTTCCTTTTGTCCTCAAATCCAGTTTGAGAGTACCCCTTATCCCACAGAGAAACCCTGCAAAGACCCAGAATAGTATGTGAATTAAATAAGCTTTATGCAAGACAATAAAACCTCTACATGAGAATAAAAGGCAAATTAATATATTAATTTGGAAAATGATAGCGTATTTTAGATTAGGATTTGCATTCATTTTTGGAAAAGGGACTATACTTAACGAGGGGCATGCACACAAAAATTGTTGGAAATAAAATAGCTGGAATCTGGACAAAAATGGGCTTTTTAGTAGAAAGTAAAGGTACTTATAGTACTTTTAATTAAATAAAAGTACTATATTATTTTCCATGTTTGCAATAATTCCTTGCTTTTATGTAAAGTTTAAAATGGTCAGGGGATTCTAGAGGCATACCCAAAGTGTTTGAGGACTGCATGCAACTCTGAGTCTCAATTTAGACAATTTAGAAATACTGTATACATTTTAATGCAAATTTTAATCTTTCCTAGTACAGGAATTTAATATAAAATGCCTGTATTCTAATGTCAATCCTCCACTATTTTTCATGCAGTGACTTCTTGGAATTTTTTCCTAGCTAAAACAAATGGAGTTTTTCCCAACTTGTGTCTAGGCATATGATAAGAGTGAAGATGTTTATAGAAATGTAATATTTATCAAATGTGCTTAGATCGTCCTTTTGACTTGTGGTTAATTAAATGACCTGCAATGAGATTTTCTTTTTTTGTCAGGTGGCTACCCGCAAAGCCTATGGTTTAGCCCTGGTAAAACTGGGAAAGACTAACAAGCATGTGGTTGTTTTGGATGGTGACACTAAAAACTCCACTTTTGCTGAGCTTTTCAAACAGGCCTATCCAGAACGCTATATAGAGTGTTACATTGCTGAGCAGAACATGGTGAGTCTGAAAACATGAAATGGATTGGTGAATCTTCTGGCATGACCCATTCCAATGACATTTGTGTGTGTGTATGTTCTGTAGGTGAGTGTCGCTCTGGGCTGTGCTGCTAGGAACCGTACCATTGCATTTGCCAGCACCTTTGCTGCCTTTTTCACTCGAGCATTTGACCATATCCGGATGGCTGCTATCTCCCAATCAAACATTAAACTTTGTGGCTCACACAGTGGGGTTTCTATAGGTATGTGCTGCCTGATATCTAAATCCTTTTAATTTATTTACTATAATGAGACTTAAAGCTTCTTGTTTCTCCAGCAGGGTGAGGACCATTACAAATTGTTCTCTTTCCTGTTTATCATTACAGCAATCCTATAGTATAACTTGACCCAAAGTCACCCAATAATCTTCTTAACTAAATGGGAATTTGAACATAAATCTTTATAGTTTTCTTGACTATGATGACCATGCTGGCACTTTCCTGTTTATTTATATAGCCTGCAGTTGATTATGATATTTAAAATAGAACATTGTTATTAACTGAAGATCAAGAGTATGGTATAACAAGGAATCTTGACTTTGCCCCAGTTCATTTGGTTTTTCTTCCTTTCAGAGATCTTAAACACGCACATTTGGGAATCAGTTCTTAGACAGAATGTTAAGTTCTGAAAGAATGTTGGCTTTAGTAGTCCAAATACAACATGCTAATCCCAGGAAAAAATCTATTTTTATATTTATGCTAGCTGTACACCAGAAGTGAAGATTGGTTATTATTAATAATTCAATTTAATGATAGTTAAGATTTAAAGTTAATAGTGTAGTGTATAGGGAAAGCAGAAATTGTTTAGACGGATTTCTGCTGTTCATCTACTCGGAATACCAAATGCCTGAACTCAGCTACCTCTACCTGAGATTTTGATTTGTAAATAATGTGATTGGCCTTCTGTAGTTTTCATAAAAGACTGAATTAAGCAATTGTATGCTAAATCTTAATGGCTTAATATTGGGAGATATGGATGGGGTATTCATACTCTCAAATGCATGGTATAGTGCCGTGATGGCAAACCTATGGCACAGGTGCACAGGTGGCACGCAGAGTCATCTTGCTGGGCACACAAGCTGTCAGCCAACTTACCTCCAGCTGAGCATGCACATGCAATTGCATATGCACATATGCATGATTGCAGAGACCCAGTTGGTCTTCGGGTGTCTGCTGTACATGTGTGCGATTGCAGCAGGAAATCCAGCTGGTTTTTGGAGCTCCCCTGTGCATGCACACACAATTGCTCATGTGTGCATGATTGCCTGCACGCAGCATGCATGCATTGCATGTGTAAAAGCTGCATGCATGTGCAGATGGTGCAGTTGCACATGCAGTGCACCTGGAGGAGCCGCACGCAAGTGCAGTTGGCACATGCAAAGCACGTACTTTTTGGCACTCGGTAAGTAAAAGGTTCACTACTACTGGTATAGTGTTTGAATGCATTCTTTTCTGTGACATGACAAGTGATTTATTCAATTGCTTTTTCATCCCAGGAGAGGATGGGCCCTCTCAGATGGCTTTGGAAGATCTAGCCATGTTCAGAACTATTCCAGGTTGTACTGTGTTTTACCCAAGTGATGCAGTCTCCACTGAGTATGCTGTTTCTTTGGCAGCAAATACCAAGGTATGTGGGTAAAGGATATTATCTCAGGTATTGGTCTTGACCTGTCAAGATTGAGGTATTATCATTAATTTAGGAAGTAAGTTGTGGTGTGCTAGAGCAAGAAGTCACAATTTGCAACAAAACTTCTTGCTTATAGCATTTTCTTTTATCCTGGCTCTCATTTCTTGCAGACTATTTCATTTATTTATTTCAAGCTGTTTTACACCATTTGAAAACAAATCTAAGCATTTTACAAAGTTAAATTCATACTACATCAAGCTAACAGCAGAGACATATTAAAACATTCAATAAATATATCCATAGAAAACAAAAGTTGTGATAATTGCAAAACCATCTTAAGTATTAACTATATACATTCTAGATGCATACTTCACAGAATCTCTTAAGTGGCCAGAATTTCACAAGCTGATTAAGGCTATAGCAACTTTTCCAAATCAGTGTAGTTTCTTACTGGTTAGCATCCTAATGTCAATTGTATTTTTGATTTGAGATTATAATTAACATATATATTTCATGAATAGTTCTTCAGGGTATTCTGTATCTTTCATTCTTTTCTTGAATTATATGTCCTTCTGTGATAGCATTGACCTAAAAAGTGGTTAAGATGCTTTGCATAAATCTAGCATGTTCTATATTGCTGTGCTTTTTAGATAACATTTTAATGCAATTATTTAAAACCATTTTGTATTCTGTAATATTTAATTTTAGTAAGATCTCTGTTTCTTCTGAGTATTCATATTCTTCTTCCATATTGCTCCTTAGGGAATATGCTTCATTCGTACCACTCGTCCAGAAACTCCTATTCTTTATTCTCAGGAAGAAAAGTTTGAGGTTGGCCATGCCAAGGTAAAGGATTTGAAACACATGATTTCTGATTCTATTTCAGCTTTTAAAGATCCAAAGAAAGAACTCTGGTATTAGGCAATTTGGTCTATAATGGTAGTTAACATTTAGTGTTGACTTGAATGGTGCCCTGCACCACAAATTGAGTAATAATTATGTGCTGAGTAAGAATTATGGCATCCAAATATATATATTTTTCCAAGCAAGGTGGCTTGGCTTCAGATAAAATACGGAACACGGTCTTAAATTATTTAGAAATGCTATGAAATAATCAAGGGAGATTATATACAAAAAGCAATCCTATTTCTAAAGCTAAACCTTTAACAAAGACCACCCTTGCCTACCTACCTGATCAATCAAAAGAGAATATAGAAGTTATTGAATCAAGTACTGTAGTCTACCATTAGATGGCAGAAGATTGATATTACTTTGACAGTAACAATTTTTACTTATCCTAGCATCTATAGGCTTTCAACAAATAAGAAGTGAGTTGAGTTCCTATTTTTCCTAGTTGTAGAGATAAGTCCTTGGAATTTGGCTTAAGATTTAGTTCAAACAAAGCAATATTAAAGAGATTGCATCCAGATAGTAATTGTTTAAACTTTAAAGGAAGATGGTTTAGTTGTCTTGGGTAGAAAAAGAAAGTTAATTTTTCAATATTTTCCATTGTTATCACAATTATTTTACCATCTTGGTGACTTGGAAGTATCATTCATTTTGTGCACTGTATAGGAAAGTTGTAGTTGAACAAGGATTGGGTGATAGGTGAAGTCTAGCCATTAAAAGCAAGTTGTTCGCCATATGCAGTGCACTTTCTCATAATTATTTAGAATTTGATCTTGAAAAAACAATTTCTTCTTGGATTGGATAATACTCCTTTTTAGGAGTTTCAGTGTTGCTTTATCTCTGCAGTAGAAATAGACAAAGCACCTACCGTAAGACGCTCCGGAGTATAAGACTCACCTAGCTTTTGGGGAGGAAAACAAGAAAAAAAAAATCTGCCTCTGCCTCCCAGCAGTTTGTCTTCTTGCAGCAAACAGCCAACAGCCGGGTCAGCTTCAGCACAGCCTGATTTAGCACAGCAGCTGATTGGTGGTTGGATCTGCCTCCCAGAATACTGACGATCAGCTATTCCATCGCTGCCTCAGCTTGCCCCATTTTGGGGCCAAAAAAACAGGCTGGCAGGTGGCAGGGGCTTCGGCAACATTCACTGTATAACTCGCACAGACGTTTTCACTCATTTTTTGGCGAGGAAAAGTACATCTTACACACTGAAAAATACAGTACTTAGTGGATCAGTTGTGAACCATCAGATCTGTTTAGGTAGCCTTTGATGATATGCATGGAGAATTCTTGGTAATGGTGTTTGCAAGCAAGCACATTAGGGAAGGTACATGTCAACACTGGAGTTCTGCCTATTCTGGTATTTACTTCATATTTGCTTGGCATATATTAATTCTCAAATCTAAAATATTCCCCCTTCCCTTATTCTGTATGATTTAGTTTAGCGGGCTAGCATCTTCTAAAATGTTAGTGGGCTAGCATGTTAGTGGGCTAGCATCTTCTAAAATGCTTATGTCTATTGATTACTTTTCATAGGTAGTTCGTATAAGTGATGCTGACAGAGTAGTTGTTATTGGAGCAGGTGTCACACTTCATGAAGCCCTTTCAGCTGCTGATGAACTAGCCAAACAAGGTATTGGACACTGGTGCTTTGGAGATTATAAATCTGATTATATGTCAACTTGATCAGCAGTTTTAATAGAATTAATTCTTTCATTCTTCTCATTAGTATTTTGCTTTTTTCTAGGGATCTATATCCGGGTAATTGATCCATTTACAATCAAACCTTTGGATGCTGATACCATCATTTCCAATGCCAGGGCCACTGGGGGACATATCATTACAGTTGAGGATCATTACAAAGAAGTTAAGTAGTTAACTAAAAACATTTTTTCAGATATTCTTGGGAGAATTTGGATATGGCTGAAGATGCACTTGCCTAGATCCCCTATTTTAGTCACTTTTTTTACAAACTAGTTTTGCTTCTGCAATTGCCAAGATTGATTATGTGTTGATGTTACCACTTTTTCATGTGTTGCTCAATAGTTTAGAAACACCTATTGCTGTGCCTTGTAGAGAAAAATTATACATTGGGAGTACAACCTAATACGGCCTATGAATGATTGCCTGTTGGCCATTCAGTTTCTGTTAAAAAAAGTGTGGCAGCCTGTTTATATATGTGGGCTACCTGTGATGCTAATTGGTGGGTCAGGGGCCATATATTCTTTTCCTCATGTTGAGGTCCCCATTGCAATATGTTTCCCTGCATCTCACCAAATAGCTGGTCAACAGACTCTTATAAACATGATGCCACACTTTTCAGCTTTAGCAGTATATTTCTGTCATATCAGAAACATTAGAGAGCTACAATCAGCAATTCAGCAGCCTGCTTATCAGGCATTTATCATATGTCTGAAGTGTCACTAAATACAAGAGCTCACCACACATTCTTTCTGCCCATCAAATGGTCGATTAGCAAACTGTCAAAAGTGAGACAGTAGTCGGACTGGGACAACTTGCTGCAGGACAATTCAATGTGGGAGAACTCAAGAGAGGGACAAGTAGAATTGCAGCTCATCCCAGCCTTGAGGACTACTAACTTGAGAAGAGTCAAACCTAAAGTAAGACAAGGCCCTGCTGCAATTCACTTGTGCTTCTCTTGAGTTATCCTGCATTGAATTGTCCACCAAGGCAAGATGGCTGGGGCAAGTCAGCCACAGTGAGTGTCCTATACCTGATGGTAGTATATATCAGATAAATAATACCAATAGATTATACTGGAGCCTTTTCCTTCTTGTGATTTAATATGAAACTATAGATCTCTTTAATATATGAGTTGTCTGAAACTTAATAAGTCAAGTTGGGTTTAATTAATTGGCATTCATGCTGCTTAAACGTGTAGCTTTTGCCTATAGGAAGAAGCACAATCTCAACTGCTCTATAAAAGGAGCTACTGTAATTGTGTGCTTTTATTTGTTCATAGTCAGAATGCAAGGCAATGCATGGATAAAAGAGCGGAAAGAAAAATTGATGCTTTTCTTTGAACTCTCAGCACCAAACAAGAAAATAAGCACATCTTTATAAACTCCCTAAGTTTTAATGTTTCTTGCAGTTCCTCTGTTTCTCTTTCTGAATGAGAAAGACAAAAGCTAGATATCTGACTGCTGCTAAAATATGCAAACCTATTTCTTGACGAGTTTAATTGATGAAGGGAAGTGCATATGTAACTTTGTAACTCTGAGTTACATAGGAAGTACATGTACTTTGTAACTCAAACTTTCTTATGAAGCTGTTAAAGAGAACAGATTGCACCAAACATGCGCTGAGTGAAAATCTCCATTTATGTTCATCCCTTTTTCCTTCTCTCTCTAGGTGGTATTGGTGAAGCTGTGGCTGCAGCTGTCTCCGGAGAACCTGGTATTTTAGTCCAGAGTCTAGCTGTGTCAGGTGTGCCTCGGAGTGGAAAACCTGCTGAGCTCTTAGATCTTTTTGAGATCAGTGCAAAACACATAATAACAGCCGTGAAGAGTACCTTTGCCAATTGATTTGACAGGGACGAAGGAAAGAAGGGTTATGGAATTATGAAATTATGAAAATGGATGTCAACAGGATGACAATTGTTTGGTTCTCTAGGTAGTCAACCAAAAGTAACCCCTTATGATTCCAAAACATGCATTGTTTAACTTTTAATTTTTTTTACAATTGCAGTTAATATTAATTTCCTGGGTTTTGGACCAGATTCTGAGTGCAAATAAGCTTAAAATTATTTTGTAACGCAGTTCTCATCCCATCAGTACGTCATTCTATTTTTTATCTGTAATTGCACATTAACTGGATCTGACTATTCCATATCTCATCCTTATTGGAGTTTATGGTTACCTTTTCTTGTGCTTGATTCCTATCCTATTTGACTTTCTCCTCTTCAGCCTGACATTCCAAAATTGAGTTGGGTAGTTTTTCCATGGGTTATTTCATACCTGAAAGAGTTAATGTATAATTAGTTTTTATTTAACAAAAATGCAAGTACCTCTGATGGGAATGTGATGATCTAAATTCTTCAAATATATATTACTAATAGTACTGTCTTAAAATGTCTGATGTAATTATTAAGTATGGACTGGTTCCAAGGAGATGCAGGCTTAAGTCCAGCTTTGTCTACAGCAGCTCACAGCGATTTAGGTCCATTCATACTCTCTCAACCCAACCTACCTCACAAGTTGTTGGGGGGGGGGGGAGAATGGAAACAGGAAACTGTTTATATGCTGTTATAAGTTTCTGAAGGAATGGAGGATATAAACTTAACAAACAGACTTAAATGTGACCAAAATAATGTATTACATGTGCTTTTATTGCCATCAAGCAAATCAATAAACTTATCATTTTTGTGGATGATTTGTATATTCGTATTGGAAATATTTGTGTGAAATACTTGTGTAAAATATGTGAAATAGTATGCAATAGTCTTTAAGACTGAGTAACATTTTACATGCAAAATTATTACTTTTGATTTTTCCCTTCTCCCTAATAGGAGCCTATTTCATTCCAGCTTTCTAAAACCTTTAGAATTTGTTCTAAAACAAATGTATACATTGTTTCCATTTGATTTCCAATAAATGATGTAATCTTTTTTAACAAGTTAGAAGCCGTGTTCTAAACTTCTGATTACTGCTGTTAGTGGAGTAGCAGCTAGATCTCTTCAGTTGCATTGCATTGAATAAAAATAGTGGGGAATATACAAAGCGCAGTAGCTGATGGTATTTACATGATTCAATTTTCTGGCTCAGAAAATTCTGGGCCATCACAAACTGAACCATAAGCTAACCATGTAGCTTGAGAATACAAAGCTAAATTGTGGTTGTATAGACAACTTGTTATACAATCTGTACCTCAAAGGACAGAAACCATTAACCAATTTTGCAGGGAAAAAAACATCTACAAAGTATACAAGTGGAACCTGTCTGATTATATTATGGATAAAAAATGCATATATTGTAAATCTGGTTTTCCAAGCCCTTTATTTTGTATACTATATGTATAGTATTGATGCTGTCACTATTAAAGGTCATGATGCTCTTAAAGATGTTAAGACGTTAAAACTACTGGAGACCTACTACGTGATGCAGAGTACGACTTATTTAAATACTTCTGAATGATGCAAATCTGCTAGGATAAAATGCTGGGTAGTTTGTGGTTTTGTATGTTGTGCTAATTCATCCACTAGCTTACACTGTGCAAAGTCAAGCAATTGATCTAGTGTAGGGTTAACAATTCTGTTGTGAGCACACTCAAAACACATACTTGCTGTTATGTATTCTAAATTCTTTATATTTGCCAGTGGACAATTATGATTTCCTTTTCCTTTCTCCCAAACTATCGAATTTGAAGAACAAGGGAAAGATCAAGTCTGCTAACTTGTTTCACAAGAGAGTATCATTCAAAAACTAGGAATGCTTAATAGTTCTTAATCCTTTGTACTGTACATGCTTTTTGGTGGTGTTTTAAAGTTCTCTAGTTTAAGAGATTTGTATGAAAAAGAACATTTGTTAATTACACGAAAAGGCATACAAGATCAAAAACTGGAAATTTAAATTAAAACTCCAGATTTGCGCCTTAATCCTGGACAAATTAACAGAAAATAAGCATATCTTCAGCATCTGGAAAACTTTAAAATGCCTTCCGCGCGACACTATAACCCGTTTACTTCAACGAGGCTGCTTCTACCCCTAGGAAGAGAGTCATCACCATCCCCTCACCTCGCTCAAATTTTGCAGGACAGAAGCACAAATGCGCTTTCTCTATACCCTGTTGCAGAAGTTAATCTGTTAAACGTAGTGTCTCATTGGATAACGAAACTGTCAGTCATTTGCGAACCGTTAGGGGAAAAAAACCCGAGGTGGGATAACAGTTTTTCCAACCGGTAACTGAAAGACAGGACCTATTGGTGGAACACTTTAGGAGTTCAGCCAAACAGAAAGCAGGAGGGGCGGGATTTCAGAATCTGTAATGATTTCGTAACCTATCAGATGAGAAAACGGTCATTCTGTTAAAAAAAAAAAATCCTGTCCAGTTAGAACTGCTCCGAGTGTCGTAGACCAATCAAGTTGTCGCTTCTCATGCTATATGTCGTATAACGGACAGCAGAGCGCCTCGTTTAGGCGCGCGAGGAATTTCAAACGTGCGGGGAGGGGGGAAGGAGCGGGGCTTATAAAGAGGAGGGGGCGGGGTCGGTTGAAAGTGAACCGCATATTTTATTGGCGGCGGCGAGGCTGGTTGCTGGACGCCAGAGGCGCGAAGGAGTTTGACCCGTAGAGTTTGGAGGAAGAAGGAAACTCTGTGGCTTAAACACTCCCGAGTGGCCGGTCGTTTTGCTCTATTTGTGCTGAAAAGAAAAAAAAAACAAAACAGAATTGAGCCCAGATAGTTTTTCGGAAATTTCCTTCCCGTTCAATGGGCTGTTACTATTGGCGAAGGCGAATCCCGCCCCTTTCCTGAAAAGCAAGGTGAGAGAAGTTTTGGCTTGGCTGCTGCTGGGTGGGGCGGGAAAGACCGTCCATTCAGGTTGACTGGAATCGCCTTCTGCAGCAATAATCATGTTACTCATAATTGCCAGCGTGTTATCTGGAGGGCGTTAGGCTGTGTGTGGGGGGGGGGGAAGAGACCTTAATCAGGCACGCGTAGTCTTGCAAAAGCAAAACAAAAAAAACCCACCGACCCCCCCCCCCCCCCATCAAATCCTGTACAATTTAAAAGGACCTTGGCTTGAGTTAAGAATTCTGTGACAGAGTTACGGTGCAATGAATTATAGTTTGGGATTTGCAACGTTTAGAGTTTTGTTCGAAAATCTCTTTCAAGCACTCTTTGTGTTTTGCGTTCCGGTGAAATGAGAGGATGGTGTGTATCTTTTAGAACCAGCGAGCAAATTCTGTGAAAAGCCCATTACATTAACAATGGGAAAGGGATCTTGGAAGCTTTCAAGAAGCGACTGGACTGCCATCTGTCAGAAATGGTGTAAGGTCTCCTGCTTTGGGCGGGTGTGTGTGTGTGTGTGTTGGGGTTGGACTAGATGACCTACAAGGTCCCTTCCAGCTCTGTTATTCTGGAGCCATCTAATCCAACCCCCCCTCCAATTGCAGGAATCTGCACTTCAGCATCCTGGGACTGTGAATGCTTCTTAGTTAGGTTGTAGGGAATGTGAGGCAGCATTCTTCAGTATCATAATGGAGCAACCATTGTTGATTGTTCAAATTTACTAAGACTTCATTATTTTAACGACTATGGCCTATCACATGTTTTTCGTGAAATGGGTATATGGAAGGTTTAAGCAGAAGGTACCGTGATGCCTCCTGGGCAGGCTATTCTGGCTTCAGCTTTTTTTGTGTGTGTATTTGTTATCATGAAATGCTATTATACTGAGTTTTGCAGTTACTGCCTTGTTCCAGTTCTACTTTTACTGTCTGTTTGCTTCAGATATTCAGTTCTTGACTACAGTAGGTTTCCCTACATAGCAAACATAGGTCATGGCTATGTTAGCTCAGATTATTTTCATCCCCAAGCACACACACACATAGAGAGTCCATAATTAGTTTTTAGGAAAAGTTTAGGTTGACATCATGCTAGCTATGAATTATTGTTGGGAGGAAATGCTGTGAATCGGTAATATTTTCACATCTGAGACCATTTCTTGACCAATTTGAATTGCTACAGGCTGTAGTTCTACCACCTCTAAATGATAGGCCTTTGCTACTTAACACTGCTGCACTTAGTCTGCAGATACAATACATTTTTGTTCTTTTTCCGGTGGACTGACTGGAAAAGGAAGTGATACCACTTTGCCTCTGAAAGCAGAAATCTTTTTTAGACATTCTAAATGAAGCAATACTGTAGCTTATTTCCCTATGGCTGGTTTTTAGCTAACAGTTTGGCAACACAGTTGCTCTTCAGGAGGCCATGAATTGTAGAAGATTTTGGCCTTTGCCTCTTTTCACAAGGAGCTCCTCACCCATTTCTGAGATGGCAGAAAACTTTTAACTACTTGATCCCAGTGACAATTTCTTAGGCTTCTTCAGGAGATGCTAAAACTAGAAGCAGGATTAGGTAAGTGGTTTTGTTGTTAGGAAAAGCTAATGTTCCCAAGGAATTGCAGGAATTGCTGTCTATCACAGGCAAGCTATGTTTACAGGTAATCTCAATTTATGACCACAGTTGCTACCAGAATTTCCTTTGCTATGCAAGGTCAACTATGTCAACTTAGTCATGCCCAGTTTCATGATTTTTTGCTACAGTTATTAAGTGAATCACTATAGTTTAAGAGAATTAGGTAGTTGTTAAACAAATCTAGCTTCCCCTATTGACTTTGTATGTTGGAAGCCAGTTGAGAAGGTTGCAAATGACAGTCTCAACTATGAATTCATAAACACATGCCTGTTGCCACGTGCCTGAATTTTGAGTATGTGATCATGAGGATACTGTAACTATGGGGGTGTTACAACCAGGGTGGATTTGATTTAAATCAAGTCATTTAAATCATGATTTAAATCACTAGTAAAAAGGCTTGATTTAAATCAAGTCGATTTAAATCATAATTTTTAAAGAGCAACTGTCATCTCTGACTGTCTCCTCTGACTCGCTGTTGATTCACTGACAGTCTCATTCACTTTAATGGGAAGGCTGGTTATGTGGCAGTGACACAACAAGATGAGGGACATGGAAGGCAGCAGAAGAGTGGATGCCTGCTAACTGGTGCTGCCATGATGGATCTGAAATGACATGTGCTCTTTAATATTACATTTATAAGCTTCATAGAAGTTTCACTTTCATTTTTACTGCTTGCCCTTCCTCCTCACACTTAGAGCCTGGTGGTACAAATGCATTTCTCTTCAAAAAATCATACAGTTTGTAATGTACATAGATTTGCAAAACAATGGGATAAAGGAATATTCCTGAACTTTGTTTTATGATTTTTATCATGGTTACTGTGAAATTGTGTTAATGCATCAATGCAGTGCATGTTATCTCAGCTTGCAGAGCTTGGATTCATTGAATGAACTTACCAAAAATGTAAATATTGCAGAATATACAGCTTCATGCTACATAACTAAGCTCTATTTCATGCTGAATAAATTAAATTATTAATGTATTATAAATAGAAAACTATCTTTAGATAGATTTTTTACTCCAAAAGCATTTTATTAAAATAAATTTTTATCCATCCTGGCTACAACTGTCATAAGTGTGAGAACTGATTGTAACTCACTGTTTTCAGCGCCATTGTAATTTTGAACAGTCACAAAATAAATAACCTGTGTAGTGAAATCAAGGTTCAGATTCTTGCACCTTTTTTTCCGCAGTGCAACCAACCTAAAATTTTTCTTTGGGAGGACTGGAGAAGCAGTTTATACCTCCTGCTTGTTGTGGTAGGGGAATAATCTTTGGTCTGAAATGTTTATAACTAATTTTTAAACAATTCTGTTGTGTCTGATTTGACTTGCTGCTTACTGGTGTCCAGATTTTGCATGTCCAGAGTATGTTAAACAAAATTATTGGTTATAACTCACCTTTTATTGTCCTCACACATTATGTACATCACTGACTGGTAGTAAACATTCTCTAATCAAGAAAGGAATTGAGTTTGTGAGGGAGATACTTTAATAGCTAGTTAGTGGGCTGTGAACAGTTGCTGAATGCAGTAGTGCCAGGCACAATGCCTGGATCTTTCTGTGGGAGAAAAAAGCATGGCAGCAGAAAAGTTGCTGGGCATGATCATACATGGTAGATGTATGATCACAGATTCTCTGTTCCAGAGCCTTCGTCTCTGGGTCTTTGCACACTTGCCTCTTGCTTCAGTCAGCTGAGATATAATTTTATAAATTTTAAAACAATTGACTCTTAACATCCCTGAAAGTTCAAATGACAAACATTGTACTACAGTTAGTAATGTTGGCTAATTGCAGTGTCGTAGGATGCTCCACAGAATGGGAGTGCTCAGGGAAACATTCTCCATGAGTATGCAATATCTTATTTTTCCAGAAGTCCTTCGGGGATAGAAACAGTGTAGGATACATGTTAACTTGCATTGCATATCATTTAAGAGCAATCTTATCATTTAATCTGGCTCCTTTTTGCCATTAATCCTTAACTTTTGAAAGTCCTGGAGGAACAGATAGTGCTAGCATAAGATAAAGTTCATACGGTATCTCAAATGTAGGTGTAGTCATGAGCACAACTTGGCCTAACAGCTATTGCTGTATTTTTGTAAAAAAATATTTCATTTGTTTATCATATATGCCATTCATCTCACAGAAGCATGACTGCTGCATACAATAGAACCATTAAAGACAGTGATTACAAAAACACGCTACAATTAAAGTTTATTATAAAAAGGAAGGAATAGGGAGAGCATTACTTTTATACATGATAATAGCCACCTCATTAAATCTATATTATAATACTCCTAAGCCAATTGACATAGCCAAGTTTTAAGGGACTTTTGGAAGCTGGAAGGACATCAAGGATGGGGCCAGTCGTTGAAGCCTGCTGTGCTGCATCCAGATCCTCATAGCTTCTAGGTACAGCAGTAGGAAAATCCTATAAAAACTTTATACAGATAGTCCTTGGTTAATGACCACTTGTTCAGTGACTGATCAAGGTTATGATGGTTCTGAACAAATTGTTCATACAACCAGTCCTTGAAGTTCCAGACATCCCAACACCCTCATGATCATGTGATTATGATCTGGGTGCTTAGCAACTGTCTCCCACAACCTTTCCCATTGGCTTCTTACAAGCAAAGTCAGTGGTGAAACTGGTAGGGAAGGTCTAAGTCACTTTGGTAAGTTTCTCCCACCCAGCAGTAGATACTCCCGGTCCATCTGCTATCATGCTATACCTTGCCAGCCACCCTTGCTGACCCAGCAGCAGCCACCTCTGCCATACCTTACAAACCATCTGTACATCTGTGCAGGAGCTACTTACCAGTCCACAGGGTTGCTTATGAACCACCTGGGACTTGTAACTTCCTGCTGGCTTTCCTACTGACTGCTTATGGGAAGCCAGTAGGAAGTTGCAAGGTAGTCTTCATTTAATGATCCACAATCTTTACTTAATGGCAGCAGGGATTACCAGGATTGCCATCACTAAGTAATATGGTCACGTGGTGACATGCTTTATGACAGCATTACTTAGGGATGGAAAGTCTAATCCCAATTATCCTCATTAACAAAGACCAGCTATAGATAGTAAATTTAGAAATTGTATAGCTTATTGATGTGACATTTAATGCCTTGTTCTCAAATGTGATTATATTAACTGCTGTGCTTCCCAGGGTAATGACTGCCTGCCTACATGTGTGGAATTTGAATGATTTTTTTTGGGTCAGGCACAAATAGATTCCTTTGTTATTTGTATCTTTTTAAAAGTCTCTAGTATAAGTCATGCTTATCTAAGTCATGGATTAGACTTTCCATTTCTTTATCTTGATGTGCTTGGTATGTAGTAAGTCAGGCCTTCTACCCTTTGTTAGACAAATTTAGTTTATTCAGATCAGTGGTGAAATTCAATTGGTTTTACTACTCGTTCAATGCTGTGCAACATCTAAAATTGAAATTTTTCTGTTCTGAAGCACCGCAAAACAGCTGTTCTGGGTGATTGAGGTAAATAAAACAGAAAAAAACCAAGGGGATATAGGATAAGAAAGGGCAGGGGCGGGGTCAGACTTGAACACTGCTACCTGTTTGGTAGAACTGGTGCGTCGCGGTGAATTTCACCACTGATTTAGATACATATTCATGTTTTATAGGACTGATTGGGATACATATTCATGCTTTATAGGACTTATTGAAACTGGTAGCCAAGGACTCTGTTTAACATTTATTGAACTGTCTAAGTACTTCAAAATGGGATAGAGTGGTTAAGATTAGATGAAGGACTAAATAGGACTATTTTTGGACTTATGGATTTTCTCCCAACTACTAACTCTTGGTGTTCACAAATCATGGCAATAATGGTTTTCACCACTGGACCACAAGTTGCCCTCCTTGGGCTTATGTAATAAGTGAATTAGTCTTACATGGAAAACCGGTACACTTAGCTTCTAAGGATGACTAGGTTAGAACCATAAACACTATAAATATGGTTTGGGCTGTATAGAGATCATACACTTAAAGGAAATTGGTTATGCTGACCACTGGATAGCTCTATCCTTCATTCTATCTCATTTGTATTCATTATTTCCAATCTTCTACCACATTTTCATTTATCATTAGGTATACCATGTCAGAAACTCTCATGGATCAGGATTCTACAAAGCTACAAGCAGAGGTGGAGCGACTAGCAGCTGAGCTGCAGGAGGCAATCCAAGAGAATGTCCAGGCAGCCCAGTATGGGCTAGCTGTGCTGGAGGAAAATGAGGAGCTCAAGCAGCGCTGTGGAGATCTGGAAGGTCAACTAGAGGTCCTACGTGTAGAATTGGCCTGCATGAAGGAGGTACATATACTTATACACTTAGTGAACAATTCCCCTGCTCTGCATTGAACTTTTAATATGACCTAGGCTGGGCATTGATGATGCTGTTTCTTAGAATACTTCCATCTTCTTTTTTGCCTTAGGCTTTGGCAGAATCTCATAGCAGCCATAAACGAGCAGCAGCTGACGGGGAGAACCGGGAAGAGTCTCTACTCAGGGAATCGGCTTCCAAAGAAGCCCATCTGACTCAAACCATTGAGGAGTTCCAAAGTGAAGTGAAATTCCTGAAATCCCAGCTTGATAATACAGGGGTGGAAAATGAGCGGCTGAGCATAGCTCTGCGAGACTTAAGGAAGGTAATTTGGGCAAGGTCTGATTAAGGAGGGATATGCTTAGAAGCCTCAGAATAAAGTAAATTATACAAAGTAACTGCATTCATATTAAGCAAATGACTATATTCTGATACTCTTAGCCAAGAAGAAATTGAAATATGGACACAAGTTTGAAAGTACTATTTATTATTATTTATTATTTATTTATTAATTTAATTTATATACCGCCCCATCTCCCGAAGGACTCGGGGCGGTTTACAGCCAATAAAA
>JAEANM010008978.1:0-16645 GCA_017656035.1 Myanophis thanlyinensis
GAAGGAAGGAAGGAAGGAAGGGTTGAAAGTTTAACACCTGCTAGTTTCTCTACAGTTGACCTCTCATGAAATCTGATCCATCCTCCAGCTGGAAAAGGAAATCTAAAACCTGAAGTGCCAAGTCCAATAAAAGACAGAGAGGAAAATAAACCTTTTTGACTGTTAAAATCCCTTCTTGTGTGTCCTTGTCAGTGATGATATCAAATGTGTCAGATCCATCGCCAGCAGCAATGCTATACTCAATTGCAGCATTTTCACCCACATCGGGGTCATTGGCTTTTATTCTGCCAAGCGAAGTCCCAAGTGGTGCAGACTCTAGAGAGCTGAACTGATATGTGCCTGGAAAATAAAAGAAAATTAGAAGTGTAAGTGTGTATAGATGTGTGTATAGATGTGCACTTAGGTATTCAACTATATAAATAATTGTAAAAATTCAACCAAAACAAGTCCCGCAGCTTCTGGTTGAGTACAAGGAAAAAAATAACACCCTGAAAATCTGAACACAGAGGTAATACTTATGAAAGAAAAGTTATAAAAGAAAATAGAATGCTGACGGAGTACAATCTTTAATCTGTTACCTATAAGTTCTCGATTATAGGTGTAAACAGTAGATACTTGGCACCACTAATGACCCAATCCAGTGTCTGTATTCTTATCCTGGAAAATATACATGTGTATCTATTGAAATATAATTTCTAAAATCAATGTGTATTAATTTTTTAGTTTATAACAGATTGCAAAGTAGTCAATCTTGGGATAAAAATGCCATCGGAATTTGCCTGAAGCTAAAATTGAAATAACTCCAGAGGGTTGTTGAGGCACGACATCTGTTATAATTTTTCAGAACAAGTTTCAAAGAATTTTAATAAGACTGGCACATTTGGAGGGAGGACATTTTGAGGGTAAAAGTAATATTCAACTCAATCGTATGCTGGCATCCTGCCAGCCCACAATCACTTGTTATAGCAATTAAATAATAAACAAACAAGCAAATAACTATATTGTAGATATTGTAACATTTAAAGAGCAATCTGGATTGTAATGTTGAATGTTTTAAAGAAAACTTGGTGGCATCTACAATAGGTGAAGCTGGAAGTTCTTAAAGAATAGAATAGAATAGAATAGAATAGAACTTTATTACAGTCATAGACCAACAATTGGAGGTTCTTGAAAAACCAAGTAGGATAAAATCAGGCTATTGTTTAGATGAAATACCATCAAGTTATACTAGGGCTGTAAGCAAGGCAAGGGGGTTAAAAAAACATGGAAGAAGGTGGCAATGGTAAACCACTTCTGTATTATAAAATAGTATGGATTAACAGTGAAAAGATCAAGGTCCAATTCCTCCCAAATTAATTCTCTTTCTGTGAAACTCTAGAGTAGGGGAACTCTCTCCTCTCATTTTAGGAAGCTTAAAAAAACACAATAATTATATTTTTTAATTCAGGTAAAAGGTTGTCTGATATTGGCTGTTGAGAGCTCTTGCTTATTTTCAATAGCTAATATTAATTACACACAAGAATGGAATATTTTTTATTTAACTGCACATTTTAACTGGATGGCTAATTCCTATATACTGTAATATAGCATAATAGTATCATAAAGAAAGTATTTTGAGGATACTTCTGGGATGAAAGGTGATATTAAAAAAAAGAGACCAATGAAAGCTATTTATAAATAAAGTTATTTATTTTAGTTTGTTACACAGATTTTTGTGAATGCTTTGCCAAATGTGACCACAGAAAAACTGGAGAAGAGATAATACTGTACCTACTTCTTAAACTAACAAAGTCATTGGAAGGAAGATTTTCAAGATCCTGACAGAATCTGGACCTTTTAGAAACTGATTATTTGCTTGTAATGTTGGGACAGTTGCTTGCATAGGGATTCATCACAGGTAGTCCTTAATTTATGATTGGTCACTTAACAAACATTAGAAATGATAACAGAGTTAAGAACAAGTTACTTATGACCCATCCTCAAATTATGACTGCTGTACCACCTGCAAGCTTACATGATTACATTTTGGGTGCTTGGTCACCACCCATATTTATGACTGGTTGCAGGTTATGATTGTGCTGTCCACCAAAAACCACCCATTGGATAAGATGGATTTAGATTTATGACCACATGATTCATTTTACACCACATGATTTGCTTAACAACTACAGTGACTTACTTAATGACCACTGTAAAAATAGTTGTAAAATTGAATCTGGTCACATGGTGACTCAACTTTCAACCACAACAACTTACAACTAAAATTCTGGGCTGAATTGTGGATTACCTGTATCTGTGTCTTTCCTTAGTCTTTTTTTATGAGCAACCTGGAGACTTTGATCCACAATACAGACAGTAAATGCTGCATTTGTTGTCATAAAATAAAAGTATCTCTGTTTTTATTATATAACTCAATGATAAAGGATGTTTGTTGTATCCAACATGAAATCTTTCAGCATTTCTAAGCAGGATTTCGGAAGATTCTCTCAAAAACCCTTGAGAATTAATGTAAACCATTCTCAGGTAGTTGGATCAAAGGTCTGACTTTCTATATCTTGATTATTTTATCCTTTTCATTTAAGACATTTTGTGAGACACCGAAGCTCTTTCTAAAGCTGCAGCAAAAAAAAAAAAAAAAGCATGTACTGCCTGAACATTAGACCACAAGAGGCAATAAAGCTTGTTTTATACTATAAGTCTTACAATCTTTTATAATTGATTATGGGAGCAAGAGCTGATGGAAGTTTAAATTCTTGGATGGTACCAGCTCGCTTATATCTGTTTTTGACAATTTCAGGTGTGGTGTTCAAAGTCAGCAGAAGTAAATTGCTATGTCCTTTTCTGATTATTAAGATCTGTTGAACTGCCATAAAGAGCAGATCCATGAGGAATATATTGCACAAGTATTTGAGACCTAAGTTAATCTAGCCACAGGGGTTGCAAGCCAGTGACTTCTGTGCTGGTCCCAAGCTCAGACTTCTGTGCCAGTCCCTGCACTGTGTCTGGAAGGGCATCCAGCATAATAACATGCCAAATCCAAATATGTGAATCAACAATGCTAATTATATACTGGATCGGTCATGCCGTGGGTTAACAATGATCGCCACCAGTGCTGTTGACCTACAGGGAGCTGATGGAAATTGGACTACTGTTGGTCAGAGAAGGAGAGGAGGCAGAATGATTCATAGACAGAGAGACAAGAGGAAAGGCAGGAGTACAGTCTGAAAATAGGGACTCTTAACTTTGGCACAATGACAGGGAAAGGTAGAAAGCTGGCAGATGATGAAGAGAAGGAAGGTAGATATACTGTGCATGCAAGAGACCAGGTAGAAGGGTAGCAAAGTGCATAGTACTAGAGGGGGTTACAAACTGTTTTATTATGGTGTGGATAGGAGGAGAAATGGGTAGGAATGATATTGAAGGGGGAACTCATGAGGAATGTTTTAGGTGAAAGGTGAAAAGATTGCCAGAAGTGGTGGAAGTTACAAAAGGAAGAATGATGTGAGGAATTAGACAGAAGTTGAGACAGGCTTTGGGTGGTCAGGAACAACTCCCAGATGACTGGAAACTACAGCAGAAGTGATCAGGGAGTATAAAGGTGCTAGGTGTGTCATCTGGAAGGAGGAAAGAAGATAAGGAAACATGGTGGTGGAATGAAGAAGTACAGGGCAGTATCCAGAGGAAGAGGCTAGCTAAAAAGAAATGGGACATAGCAAGGACTGAAGACAGTAGGCAGAATTGCAAAAAAATTGCAGCGTAGAATGAAGAGGGAGGTGGCAATGGCCAAAAAGAAAGCATTTGAGGAGTTCTATGCCAGGATAGACATGAGAGAAGGTGAGAAGGACTTGTACAGATTAGCAAGACAGAGAGATAGAGATGGGAAAGATATGCAACAGATAAGGGTGATTAAAGACAGAGATGGAAAGATGTTAACAAGTGAGGAGAGTGTGCAGAGAAGATGGAAGGAGTATTTTGAGGAACTGATGAATGAGGAAAATGAGAGGGGAAGAAGAGGGGAAGAGGTGACTATTGTAGAGCAGGAAACAGCAAAGATTAGAAAGGATGAGGTGAGGAAGGCTCTGAGGAGAATGAAGAGTGCAAAGGCTATGGGAAAGAGTAGTGAAAGCTAGACTAAGAAAGGAAGTGGATATCTGTGAGCAGCTGTATGGCTTAATGCCCAGGAAGAGCACTACAGATGATTTTTTTTCACTGAGAATATTAATGGAGAAGTATAGATATGGTCAGAAGGAGCTGCATTATGTGCATTTAAAGAAAGTGTATGACAGAGTGCCAAGAGAGAATCTATGGTACTGTATGAGGATGTCAGGAGTGACAGAGAAGTATGTCAGAGTAGTTCAGGATATGTATGAGAGGAATACAACAGTAGTGAGATGTAGGTCAGACAGAGGAGTCTGTAGGTCAGACAGAGGAGTTCAAAGTGGAAGTGGGGCTACATCAAGGATCAGTTCTGAGTCCCTTCTTGTTTGCTATGGTGATGGACAGGTTGCCAGATGAGGTCAGACAGGAATCCCCGTGGACAATGATGTTTGCGGATGACATTGTAATCTGTAGTGAGAGCAGAGAGCAGATGGAGGAACATCTGGAAAGGTGGAGGTATGCTCTGGAAAGAAGAGGAATGAAGATCAGTTGCAGTAAGACAGAATACATGTGTGTGAATGAGAGGGAGGGAAGTGGAATAGTGAAGTTACAGGGGCCTGAAGTCAAGAAGGTGCAGAAGTTTAAGTATTTGGGGTCAACAGTCCAGTGTGATGGAGAGTGTGGAAAAGAGGTGAAGAGGCAAGTGCAGGCAGGTTGGAATGGGAGGAGAAAGGTGTCAGGAGTGTTGTGTGACAGAAGAGTGTCAGGAAAGGTCTACAAGAAAAGGAAAGGTCTGCAAGACAGTAGTGAAACCAGCTATGTTGTAAGGGTTAGAGACTGTAGCAGTGAGGAAAAGACAAGAGGCAGAGATGGAGGTAGCAGAGATAAGGATGTTGAGGTTCTCTTTAGGAATGACCAGGATGGACAGGATTAGGGATGAGCACATCAGATGGACAGTGCAAGTCAGCTGTTTTGGGGACAAAGTCAGAGAGGCCAGATTGAGATGGTTTGTACATGTGCAGAGGGAGAATAGTTATATTGGTAGAAGGATGTTGGAGATGGAGCTACCAGGCAAAAGGTCAAGAGGAAAGCCAAATAGGAGATATATGGATGTGCTAAAAGCGGACATGAAGATGATGAGCAAGAGTGGAGGATGCCAAGGATAGAATTGGATGGAGGCAGTTGATTTGCTGTGGTGACCCCTAAAGGGAACAGCCAAAAGAAGAGATTTGAGATCTTAAGTTGTCTTTGGGCTTTGCCTTTAAAACATAGGAAAGACATTTAAAAGTCACCAAACACTCTCCGTGCTCTTATGAAACAATTCACATTGATGCAATCAGACAAAGACTTTCTATGCATTAGATGGAGGACAGAAAAAGTCTGAAAAAATTAAAGACTTTGCAGATTTTAATTATAGTACAGATTTTTTTGTATATATTTTTTATTTTTCATTTTATAAATCTATTACATCATCCATCAGTTTGCAGGCCGCTTGAGTGAGTAAATATTTCATCTCATACAATCTATGTTTACTTAATATATCATAATCATACAATCATATCTTTATAAATCACATCATATAATAAAATATAACATTTTACAATAGTCTATATATCTTATCTTCTCTCTAATTCTATATATATCTTTTAACCATAATATCATATTTTCCTATCTATTTCTTATTTCCATTATCTAACCATTGGTAAAAGGCTTCCCATCTCTTATTAAATTCTTCTGTTTCTTTTTCTCTTATTTCCATAGTCAATCTATCCATTTTTGCACATTCCAATATTTTTTAATCACTTTCTCTTCTGTTGGAATTTCTTCCAATTTCCAATTCTGTGCAAATACTATTCTCGCCGCTATTAATACATGTAATATTAAATAAACATCTCCTTTGCTACAACTCTTTGGTGTTATACCCAATAGAAAAAAAATTCTGGTTTCAATTCTATATGTTATTTAGTCATTTTTTTTTCTAACCATGTATGCATCTTTGTCCAAAATTTCCTTGCCATTGATCATGTCTACCACATATGATAGTAAGACCCAGGCGTTTGGTGACATTTCCAATATTTAGCTGATTTATTCTTAAACATCCTTTCCAATCTTGCCGATGGCAAATGCCATCTATAAAACATTTTGTATAAGTTCTCTTTATAGGCTGTTGACATTCTGTCCCATAATTTTTGCCATCGATCTAAATCTATTGTATAACCAAAATTTCTTGCCCAGGCTATCATTGTTTCTTTTACTTGTTCTTCCTCCAATTTCCTACCCAATAAATAATTATATAACTTCTTTATTAGCTTTTCATCTGTTCCGCTCACTATCTGCTCTAACTCTTGATAAAAACCATATAATTTTGCATCTTTCATAGCTGATTCACTGTGACAACCCCTAACGGGAACAGCCAAAAGAAAAAGAAGAAGACTTGAGACCTAAAGTTGTCTTTGGCCTTTGTCTTTAAAACTTAGGAAAGACATTTAAAAGTCACCAAACACTTTCCGTGCTCTTATGAAACAACACATTGATGCGATCAGACAAAGACTTATTCTACGCATTAGGTGGAGGAAAGCAAAAGTCTGAAAAATTAAAGACTTTGAAGATTTTAATTATGGTACAGATTTTTATTAATATTATGATTGGTCACCCGTTATTTTAAATCTTTCCTCCCACACAATCCATAGAAACACTCACACAATTTTCTTCCATATCCTAAAGTCTAACAGATGGCTACAGGCTTGACTAATTAATTTTGTAGTGACATTCCAAGTTGTAAATGAATGTTCATTTGTACATTGAAATTGTTTTGTTGAAATAAGATTCCCATCACCCACATGCAGCCAAAACTACAGTAAGTTTGAATTCTAACATTTTAGTCTGCCACCACATTCTGTCTAATGTACATGTTTTGCACCAACTTTATAAAAAAAGCTTACTCAGAAATAAGTCATACTGAGTATAAACTGTCCTGAATTACTGCCAGTTATCTTATCAAGTACAGCAAAAAAAAAGAATGCTAAAAAATAAATAGGAATCCCCAATCTATATTTTTCTACGTATATTTGCACCACAAATTTAATTAAACTTGTGTTCGCATAGTGAATGAATGACCGTTTAAACTATTGTAATCACCATTCAAGTTATTGAGTTTGAATTTCAATGGGCAAAGGATAAATCTTAAATAATCTTCAATCAATGTTAGCAAATACATGCTGTCTTAAAGAAAATCTGATGAAATATTGATATACCAAAGGACAGATTTTGTGTTTTTTTTTAAGAAAAGTGACTATCTTCCCTTCACCCTAAAATAAAATGAACAATTTATTCTAAATATCATGCATATTCTGTAACAGCATTGAACAAGATAGTATGTATAACAGATAACATATTAACTTCTATAATTGCTAACAGTCTGTTATCTGTCACTAACATTCTGACTGTTATTTCATGGTCAGGAACTCCTAAGCGATTCCAAACCAGGTCTAAAATCTAAAATAATCACCGGCCATGTCTCTGTTGGTGGGAAATTTAGTTTTGGGAGAAGTATGTGTGTCTATCCAATTTTGAAATGTCACACCTGTACAAATAGGATGGTTAGGGAATAGAAGCATTTTCAGAATGGCTCCAATCCAAACTGAGGCAGAGAGCCCAGACAATCCATGATCATAACTAGCCAAAATGCAGGCAAGATTTGAAGAAAGAGAGAAAACGACTTGCCAAATCATGATGCATTTATTAATTGTGTTCCCATATTGTTTAGACAGTCACAGGTATAGTGATACAGTAATCAGTTAATAAGCAAGGGTAAATTTTAAGTGGTAAGGACAACACTTTAATTGTTGGATCAAAATGCAAAGCCACATTATATTGTTTTTGCATAAACAGAAAAGCTTGGAATGTAATTAACTTTGGCAACCTGAGAGTCACAGTTAATGTAAAAAGACATAATATGTTTTCAGGGATTTTGTGTTTTTACTCCCACCTAGGTGGAATATACAAAAAGAATGATGCCAATCATTTTTTTTTTGCTCTATTTTTTTCTTTTAGTATTTTATCGGTTAAGAGATATAATATTGTACACTGTGGCATAGGCTTATTTAATTGAGCAATTAGTCTTTTTTGTGAAAGCCAATATAAAGCAAGAAGTAGCAGAAGGAAACTATGTTTAATAAAGTTATAAAATAATGGATTCAAAGGTTCAATTTGAAAATGAAAATTACTTTCAAAACATAGTATATTTAAATACAATAATGGATCAGTATTTTTGAATTGAATTGCCAAATCAGCTTGATGTGTTGACTCAAATATAAAATGTCTTTTAACTGATTCAGAAAATTGGTATATTTTTGACCATATGCACGAGAGAGAGAGAGAGAGAGAGAGACAGACATTATTAAATCAAGATTGATTTGACTAATTGAATGAATCTGATTAATGGTTCAAATATAGTTGTGGATGTTTTGTACACACCAATGTTTAATTCCTCACCCATCACTCTTTCTATCCTTTATTCTCACACAACCATTACTTTTCATCTAGGGCAGAGGTGGTAATGGTTTTTAAAAACAAGGAATGATTTCAACTACATTGTAGTTATCTGACACTTGATGTAGAGGTTTTGATTCATGACAATGTGAAATTAAGTTATGTACTTCCTCAAAAAAACCAAAACCAAAATATTGTTTCTATCTTTGCAGGTCCCAGAATTCACTCTGATAGATTGATGTGATGTTAGATATGGTATCTTGTGAATTATTGGCCTTAGTTGTTTTCAGAAATACCTCATGCCATGTAATGCATGAAAATCTAGGTAAGGTAAATTTATCTGGACTGCAAAAGTCCAGATAGCCATAAAAAGGCAGTAATCGTTTTCTGTTTCTCTTTACTCCCATCTAAGTAGTATATATCTACTATTTGCAGCACATATATGGTAGCCCTAAGTGACAAGATTCAATATTTCTTAATATGATGTTAATATTAAAGTACAGGTTTTTTATTTATTGACAAATTGCAAATACATTAGAGCAGATAGTAATTAAAATACCTCATTTTGAAGAAGGTTTACTATATGCCCTTGCATGTTTTTGTTCACCTAAGTTCTGTAGAAAATAATAAGAGCTGAAAAATCATTACCAAACACTTCTTCTTCCATTATGATGCTTTCATTCTCATTATGATACTGCCACCAAGTAGCATGCATTTTATAGCATATCACCTTACTCTGAGTTCAGCAGCTTGTTTGATTGATTACCCTATCACATCCCTGCATCTTAAGTAGACCTCTTACCCAAGTGATGAATGAAAATCAATACACATATTACACAAATGTTATAAAAAATGAACTCAGACTAGAATTAGTGGACAGAATGTTCCATGATATGTGGCATTTTGGAATCACATTGCAATGCAGCTTGTCCTATAGCTCAACTGCAGTAATTTTGACCTTGTTTCTAGGTACAGGAACCTATACACGAAGCAATGTAACCTCTTATGCTTTGCAAGGCCATGGAATCTTGGAACTAAGGAAGCTGCATATTATTATGAAAACCATGATTGTAAAAATAACTACAGAAAACTGGGATTTCCCAACAATGTTTTTATGGAAAATCCTGTAAACACATAGGAAACCAACACTTTTGATTTTGTTTTTAAAAAGAGGAAAATTAAATAATGAATCAGTGTATGAATTCATAGTACTTGATCAGTTATCTAGAAAAATAGATTACATTGGGTAGAGAAGTACTGCATCCCTTGACTGTTGAACACAGGCACAGGCTGTCGGATGAGTCTATGTTGTCTGCATCTCACTGAAGCACTAATAGTCTTGAGATCTCCATTTTTTTTCTGGAAATCCATTCATATTCCTGCACCATTTGAAGGCTGTTCATCCCAAAGTTCACAGTGAAATATCGAGATCATCAGGTATCCAGGTCATGGTTTCCCCAAAGGAAAAAGCATGGATTTCCAGGAAATACTGCAGAAAAATTGCACTTCAGTTTGAGATGTAGATAACATAGACTCATCTCCAGAGCCTGCATGTGTGAAGGAACACAGGGTGGATATATCCTGCAGAAAGCACAGTTCCACAAATTCAGTCCTTTCAGTAGTTCCAAGAAAGTTCCACACCAATTTGCACTACTCAGGTGACCCTGAGGATACAGACAAATCTCCAAATGGCCTCAATAACTCTCTAAAAGAATGCAAATGACCAACTCTCTGCAAGGAATATAAATCCTGCCATTCCCCACCATCAACTCAGAGCTGAAGAATCTTCTTGGAGTGAAATGTCTTCAAAGACAACAAGAAAATCCAATTGCCTTTTGAAAAAAACACCTTTCATTCAGATACTTTTATTTTTAGTGAACATGTTTTGTAACTCTTATATTTCTGGATTGACTTTATTATTATTGGACATGGTTCCATCAAAATTAATGCATTTTTTTTTGTTGAATTGTCCCAAAATGAGTTTTCCTGTGCTGAGTTGGCCATGGTGAGTTATCCTATTCCTGCTTCAGTCACCCCACTGGATTGGTCCATCTGTCATCTAACTCCAAATTCATGATTTTATTCTCCAGAAACATTGCAAATATAGTGACCCAATAAATGCTCTTCTAGCCCATCCTTCCTCAACTGATTATGGGATACCTTATAAAGGCTTTCTGGTTGACATTTAAAGGATGTGATAAGGTTGAAAAGATTTTGCCCTTTTGCTTCTCTTACTGCCTCAGTCTGACAGCCTTGAACCTAAACAATTATTCATATTCAGTAACATATCCTTTTGTTATCCATATTCAGTAACATATCCTTTTGTTCACATCCTAAGCATTTCCTTTGTTGTGATCTGAGAATTGTGGCCACTCCCCAAACAGTGATTGCTTCCAAGATGGCACCACACAACTTCTCTTTCTGAAAGAAAATCAGCCAATCTGCTGTGTGACTCGCCTACATAAGTGTTTGATGCCATCCTGGAATGGGCACAATTTTGGGAATGATCACAATTCTCAGATTGTGAGAACTGTGCCTGCTTCCAAAATTATGCCTGCTTCTGGGATGCTACCATATGGAATGCTACCAAATGCTATAGGAAGGCTGAGCAGTGTGTTGGCTGCTTCCCCTTGAGAAAGGTGATATTCAGTAAACATTAGTGGAGTGAGGCATGATGGGGGAAGAGACACAAGTGTGTGGGACCCAGTGGCATGGGAAACAATGTGAGGGGTGTTTTAGAGGATGGGGAAGATCCTGTTAGCCATGTATGAACTGGGGAAGTACTGCAGAGTGGGTGTGTGCCAGGCCTCCTGGGGCCTTTCCCAAACTGTGATACCCTACACTTCAAATAATGACCTCATTATTTGTGACAATGTGACAATCTAAATGTAGACACCTGATATAATAACTGCCATGACTTACAGCCAAAATTCTGGGTTCAATTTAGGTCATAGGTTGAGGACTACCTGTAGTCTATTATTATTATTATTGAAACCTGTGGGATATAAGTGATAGTTTCCATTATTCATAATTATTCCTACCAGTTTCTTTGATGCAGCGAACAGCAAAGGACAACACATTGTTGTCCCATTCATCCATGATTCTACTGTTTACATTTAGTTTGTTATTCAGCACATGAATTTATATTAATTGAACCTGTGATAAGAATGAATGATGAACTAGACAAAAATGATAATTCAGAGTTGGTTGACCACACTGAATAATTTTTCTAGGTTTTATGAGTGGTAGTTTCAGATACACTGTTACCTCTAACTCTTCTGGAAAGTGGAGAGGATTTTCTAACATCATCACTTCTAACATCCATTCTGCCTGATTAATTCATGAAACTGTCTAATTAATTGGGGCCCTTGAGGTACAAAATTGATTGGAAGACATTTAAAACATCAAGCACAGTTGCATAAAGACTTTTTGGTACCTGAGAAAATAAAATTTCATTTCAGGTCACTAATAGAGAAAATCTCAAACCAGGTAAAACCAAGTGGATCTGAGAACTCATCTCTATTTTATAGCACTCACTACATTGACAAGTCTCATTATGATTAAAATACCCCAATTCAAAAGCTTTTGTTTAAAGCAATACTTTTTTAGACATACACAGATATGAATTCTGCTATGACTTTAAATAGTTGCAGTATCAACACACTTGCAATGCTGTCACAGATGGCAAATGAATATAGCAACTTTTTGAAGATAAATGATTATTTTCAAATTATTAAATATTTCGTACTCTGAGGGAATCGAGGTGGATTGTCATTGACATCAGTCAATGTGATGTTCACCGTGGTGGTTCCTGATAATCCACCCATCTGGCCTCCCATATCCTTGGCTTGGATGACCACTTGGTACTGTTCTCGATTTTCTCGACTCATATCTGGCAAAGCTGTCTTGATTATACCTTGTGGGGAAGAATAGAGGCAAAAGAAAAATATGAAAAATAATCTTAAAGTGGATTTGTCCAACTTAATGTTACAGTGAGGGAAAAAAATATTTCACTTTCAGTTTTAGCCTGACATTAAAATCAATGTAATTATCTTTCTAGCAAAATGGAAAACAGACTAAAATGGCTACATATGTTAGAATAAAAGGTGTGCTTATATGTGTCTGTAAGAGAGAGAGAGAGAGAGAGAGAGAATTAGAAGACATAATGTTGGAATTTACAATCTTCTCCAAAATCCCAAAGGAGCTAGATCTATATATGAAGCACACTTTCTAAATCAATCCTGCATGTAAACGTTAAGCTATCACATGAGAAAAGAGAATCATTCTAATGTATTATATATTACATAGAGGAGAGGAAATGTGGCAATAATAATTTGCAAATTGTAATGAAACAACCCAATTTATCAATTTATCTTTGCACTGTTGTCCTTATTGCACATGAACTATTCCTTCCTAAATTATTAATATTCAGGGTGAAAATAAAACATGACTTGAGATTATAAGGAAAGAGACATGTTTATCCACCTAATTTATCCTTCTCCCCATTATTATTTTTTCATTATTTTTATGCTGTCTGAGCAACACACAAATTTACCATGTAAAAGCCAAGATAAACATCTTTGCTATTAGTAAAACTTTTCTTACCCCCCCCCCCAAGTAACATTATATATAAAGCAGTTTTACATTTTTAAATGAACTGGCTCAGAACTGGGTTATGATGGGGCTAAAGACTTTGTTTTGCTTTGTTTTCGTCTTTTGTTGCACATTAGCTATTCCAAAATATCCTGCACAACTTAATTAATCCAGCAGCTGTAGCTTTGCATTCACCATGCTCATGTAAACTATTTGCAAATTATGCCAGAGGACTAGTTTGATGAATCGGCTATCTTCTTGTAGCTCATGGAAAGTTTTCAGTTTGGCTTATCTAAGAGATAATTTCCACAGCCAGTTAAACAGGCTGGCATTTGCTGAAGCCTCAAAGTTGACAGACTATTGTTCCAGAAAAAAACACCATGAAAAAAATTTCAGTTTGCTTACCTCCATCTCCAAGCTAAGAAGAAACACTAATATATTTTTTTGCCCAACAATATTCCACCCCATATCTTGAAATTAACAATGAACATTCCAGCTGAACAAGCATGCATAATAGTATTTGAGTAAATTATCCCAAACAAAAGGTGCAAAAGTTTGAAAAACTCCTTAAAGCTGTCAGTTCCTATACATCACTGGATCAATGCAAAACACAGATAACCAGAACAAAGCAAGTCAATGGATATTCTAACCTGTGTCTGGATCCACTGAGAAATATGGCTGGCCCTGGAGGATGCTATATACAATTTTGGCACTGTTGCCATAGTTAGAGTCATCAGCATCAGTCGCTGTTACTTGAATGACAGAAGTGCCTGAATAATAATGAGAAGAAAAAACTGGAATTAAAGGAAAAAAGTTGTGTTGATATAAAGCTATTGGAGGAATGACATTATGTATACTGTAATATAAATAAGTAAATGGATCATATATCTGTCTGTCTGTCTGTCTGTCTACCTACTTACCTGTGTTTTCCTGAAAATAAAACCTACTCAGAAAATAGGTCCTAGCTTGATTTTTACACATGCACCCAATACTCTACCCCCAAAATAAGCCCTAATTAAGACTCTGCCCACCCCAGGATGCATGGATAAAAAATAAACTAGGGGGGATTGTGGGAGTGGTGGAGCTGCCCTACCTTTGGATAGTTGGAGCAGGGCCTCACACACCTCAGCCCATTTCTCCTGCAACCAGCAAGTCTTTCCTGAAGGTCTTTGTAGCCAATAGCAGGGCTCTGGAGGCCTTCAGGAAAGGCCTTACTGGTCAAAAGTTCCTGAAGGCCTTGACAGTGAAAAGGAGGCTGGGGGAAATGCAGACAAATGAGGTGGGGGGAATGTAGATGACAACCTCCCAGTGCCTTTTTAGTGGCAAAAAATAAGACAGGATCTTCTTTTTGGGGAAACACAGATACTTACCTACCTACCGACCTACCTACCTACCTACTTATAGATGGTTTTGATTCAGAATGTGTTCAAGATCTAGTTGAGGGACCAATAGCAATTATGGTATGTTGTAACACAAAAAAACAATTTGGAACAGTTGATACAAAGCCTCTGTCTGAATCAAGACCAAGTTCCAGACTGAAGACTAAGTTCTAATTGCAGTTGTTTTCCTTCAACATTAAGCAGTTGCTTTAAGAATCTGTTTTTGAGAAGTGTGCTAATAAAATACATCATTTATGTGGCAAATAGGTTGCAATATGTTTGCGACAATCTCTTTGAAATTATTTGGGTGCATAATATTTAACAATTTATGGAAATCATGATGACAAAATGGGAAATGGACATTAGTTATGAAATTGCTTTAAAAAGTGAGTTTATTTACACATGTTTGGAAACCATTTCCATTTCTAAACCACTCAATAGCCTTAAGAAAGTTCTGTACTTAGCTTGGGTACAGACCAAGAAACTTTGCAACATAAGGTTAAAAAATATAACATAGAATAATTTTCCCAATTTCATATGAAGCAGATTGGCAGATCTTTATTTCAACAATGGATAACATTTTCCCCACAGCTGAAAAAACTGCAAGCTAGTTTAAAGGTTGTAAATAGGTTGTACGATATCTACAACTATCCAGAAGAGATTGCAGTAGAAATGGCCAAAGGTGTATAGCACATGTTTTCAGGCACTAAACTTAGGACAATTCACATTTAAAGATGTTACTAATTATACACTCCTATTTATTGGGCACATAAGAGGAATTCTTGGGCATCATTCCTAGCTCAGTAGGAATATGGGCTTAGTTATGACTGTCAGTACTTTCAGGAAAACAATCAACATTGTCATCATTGTTAGCCTATATAATTTCTTTTTTGTCTGTCACCCACCATTAGTACCCTGGAGATGGAATGAAAGGGTACAACTGAAAGTTATTTTGTATTCCACAAGAACAATGTAAAAAACCAATTAAACATTTATAGAAGCAACTAATAAAAACAATATGAATTAAACCAATCTTATATTAAAAGTCTTTCAAAGCCAAGTGAAGCAAAGAAATGCTTTTTGCTGCTTGCCTAAATATCATTATGGATGAAGCTGCTTTAAACTCCCTTGAGAAAGAATGACATAATTGAGTTTTAGTTTCAAAAAAGAGCAAACCACTGACCTAAAGTGGAGGATCCCAAATGAGTTGAGATATACAATTAAACTTGTCTGAAATGGCCTGGGGAAGGCTTTTTTTTTCCCCATAACAACAAAATGGACCTGTGGATGTATTTAGTATGAATTATTGTCATTTTCTTATGAGAACATTAGTAATATTTTAGTGTAGGAAAAAATGAACAAACTGGTGTTCAGAAAAAAAAAACCCAAACCTGTTATTTCTGTAGGAGTAGCTAAAGAAGAACAAATCCCAATATCACACAGTATTTAGCAAACAACTGACTTTATTTAAAGTGAAATTCTTTGGATGGTTATATGTATTGAGTAATTAAGAGTATGAAATGATGATTCTGGAATTGATGGCACAGAGAAGTATCTAACATTATGGATTACTCATTCTTTTAAGTCAAAGGGTACTATTTAAAGTTTGTCGGGTTTCCCAAGAAATATACTTAGTGCATTTTTCTTCTCAATATGAATGTTTATGGTTAAAGGAAGAAGCATATATTAGAGTTGTTTAAAGTACAGAAATATTTTGCATCTGGTACATTAAAACTGAAACCATCAGAGACAGTACTACAAAACAACAAGGATCTGGAGGAAATTATTATAAATTGGACTACTTTACATGAAAAATATATGTGGTACCTTAAGAGATTACTACTGTACATGCAAAAACTTTACATGTTAGGCATAGTTGTAAATAATAAATAAAGGTTGTGGAGTATAAATCTGTTTTTAGGAAGTGTGGCTAATAAAATATATAATTTATGTGGCAATATGTTGCAATATATCTTAACAATCTCTTTCAAACTATTTAACATTTAACATTTAATCACTTGAACTCTTTAAGCTAAACTAAGATAATCTTTATTGTCACTTTTTTCTCTCAACACACACACACA
>JAEANM010008979.1:0-16644 GCA_017656035.1 Myanophis thanlyinensis
CATGTACTTATATTTATATATATTAATTATATAGGTATAGTCAGGCACGTCATGAGGTAAATCTAAAGAGCAATATAGAGCGAAGCCAGAAGAAAAAAGGCGGGAAACAAGGGAACCTCCCCCTTTTACACCCAGCCACCAATCCCAGCATCGATCACCTCAGGCAGGAGCCCCTACCCTCCCATCAATCAGCCACCTGTCCCAGCCTGTCATTGCAGCCCCAGAAGATGAAAACTCCTAAAATGGCCGACGTCCTCTTCCTGCTAGACCGAGTTGTGTTTTATTACCCAGGCCATTCCTGCAGCTCAACTGCCATTTTCCCAGCCTCTTTGTGCCCTTTCCTCTTTCAGGAGATCCCCCTGGGGAGACCCGAAGGCCCCGGCTCCTCCAGCGAGGAGAACAGCGACAGCACCTGGACCCCCTGCCAGAGGGCCAAGGCCTCGCAAGGAGCCCCCCTGAGGAAGAAGAACAAGAAGAAGAAACCCAGGAAGAAGACGGCAGCAGGCAGGAGAGCCCGGCGCCCACCGCCAGGCACAGAGAAACGCAGCAACGCCGCCTCCTCCTCCCCCCTGCAGCTGAAGAAGAAGTGCGTGAATGGCTTCATCATGTTTTGTCGCCTGAACCGCAAGCACTTCATCCGGTGAGAGCCGTGAGACGAAAGCCCAGCTGACGCAGGCCTTTGCTGCCATCAGCACTTTAGTTTTTTCAAGATACAGCTAGTCCTCGACTTACGACCACAACAGGGCCTGACGTTTCCGTGGCTCAGTGAGACATGTGTTGAGTGCGCTTTGCCCCATTTTATGACTTTCCTTGCCACATTGGTTAACTGCATCTCTGCAGTTGTCAACCTAATAACATGGTTAAGTGAATCCAGTTTCCCCATTGACTTGGCTTGTCAGAAAGTCGCAAAAGGGGAATCATGGGACCCCGGGACACTGCAACCATTATAAATATGAATATCAGTTGCCAAGCATCCAAATATAAATCACGTGACCAGAGGGAGGCTGCAATGGTCATAAGTGTGAAAAGTGGTCATAAGTCGCTTTTTTCAGTTCTGTTGTAACTTCGAACAATCACTAAATGAACTGTTGTATGTCAAGGGCTACCTGTATATCATCACTGCTAGAATAGGCCTGTAATGTCAATTATTGTCTTTTTATTCTTGTAGTGTGGAAGTTGGGGCTAATTTACTTACAGCCCCACTGAGCTCTTTGCTATGTTGAGATTTAACGAGGGACTTTCAAGGCTAATATAAATTTGAAGCCTCGTAACTACTATATTGCCATCAGGAAGCATTTAGGGAATGCTTACAAAAATGGGCAAATAAATAAGGGAGCAAATACTCAAAAGCCAGGTATTTTAGCAGTAAAGCAGCAGTATATAATAAATATGTCAAAAAAATATAAAACATTCACACAATACGCTTATCAAGGTCAGTTAGGCACCAAGAAACTATTTGCAGAACATTTGGCCTAGGTTAGCAGTAATATTTAGACTTTTATGTACCACTTTCATAGTGCTGTACAGCTCACTCTAAGTGGTTTATAGAATCACCTCATTGCCCCCAACAATCTGGATCCTCATTATATCAACCATGGAAGGATGGAAGGCTGAGTCAACCCTGATCCGGTCAGGACTCAAACTCCTGGCAATCAAATTCCTGGCTTGGGTAATGTTCACAACAGAAACATTGTTTTCTTGAAAACTTTGAGGGGTTTAGAGACATTGATAATATCTTGGCTGCCTGCTTCTCATGAGTTTGATGAAAGAAATGTTTTCTCTTCATAGCACTTGCCCAGGCATGGCTTCCACTGCAGCTACAAGAGAGCTGGCCCAGCTGTGGCGTATGATGACAAAGCAGGAACGGAAGCCATATTGGTATGTTTGCTTTGGGTAACAATGGATAATGAGATCAGGTAATTCTTAGAAGAATCAGCCGGCCATGTCGTAGAACAGGGGTGTTCAACCTTGGCAACCTTGTGAACTTCAATTCCCACAATTCCGAAGCCAGCTAGACAGATAATTTGAACAGAAAAAACTTTGTTAGGTTTTAAACTTTCTTTTTATGCTCTCTCCCTCTTTTTCTCAGCATGAAAGCTCGCCGATTCAGCCGCCTCAACAACCGAATTGTGCGAGACGACATCTCCAGTGGTGATGAGGATCTAGAACCCCCCAAACCCTTCCACTTGCTGCTTGCTGAGAAATCCATTCCTGGCACCCAGACAGTGAGCAACATCTCTTTGTTAGGCTGTATTCCATGATTCTTCCCCATTGTGATGGTAATGTATATCTGTTCAGTGGGGTCCGGAACCCTCTCTCTGCTGATGATGTTGGAATTTCCCTACCCATGGTTCTGCAGTACAGTGTGTGTCTACTTCATTTTTAGCAAAGTATCAAGCAATAGGAGCTTTACTTGGTCTCGTTGATGGGGAATGTAGGGGGAATGTAGAGAAACAACAAAAACCCCATTTCTCCCCAAAATCTCAGCTTTCCCCATCTGTTTTTCTCGTTTAGCCTTGTGTCGTATTCCACCATCCATATTTCATCTGTCATTTGGGCTTCCTGAGCAGAATGAAAACATCAGTAGATGGGATGGGTTTTTCCCCCAGATTTCCAGATGTTCCAATCATTACTATATATGCTGTTCTATCCTATCTGTGTCCAAAACTGATCTCTCGTGATCTTGAATAAAGCAGGATCAACTGCAGGAAAACAGCAGGAGGAAGGAGAACCTCTAGCTCTAGATGACAGGACCATGTTGGTCTTTTTGAGAATGTGCCAAGTTTGAGATTTTATATTAACTTTTATCTTTGATCTAAAAACACAAATGCATTTTAAAGGATCTACTTTTAAAAATAATTTTAATGGGACTGGAGACAAAAATCTAAGATCTATATTTATTCTCTAAATTTTTATCTGCTCTTCCTCTTCCCACAGCTTTGTGCCATAGATGTTCTTAGATTCACCCCATCAGTTACCAGCAGTTTAGTTCCATGTTTGGCAAGTACAAATGGAAGTATAAATTGGTCCATATAACTTGCTTGCTCTGCACCAAGTTTGAGGTTTTATTATATAGTAAATGGTTTCTGGATGTTTTAAACTTTTAACTGAGGCAAGTCCATTTCAGCGCTTGCTCTGGATGGCATTGAGTTCCTACTGACCCTGTTAGGGCAAATACGTCAAAATTCCAAGGAAGAAACAATTCTGTAGGTTTACTTTTGTTCAAGGAGAGTTAGGAAGTTTTAAAGAGATTAAATTGTTTCTGAGCTAAGGAGGGTTAATGCTTCATATTGGGGAGAATTTTGTCTTTAGGAGGTGCTTAAATCAGACTCTTATATTTCTGGTTGGTTTGGATTTTGTTTTGGTGCAATGCTGAGTCATCCTTTTACTCTTTTGGACTATGTCCTCTATACACAGATCAATTTGTGTTTGAAATACTGTTTTAAGCTTCAATGGATTTTTCCATTGTTTTTACCTATTTATATATTTATTGGTAGTTTCCCCCTCCCTCAACTCTATTTATAATTCAAATAAAATATGACAGTAAAATTGGGTGCCTCTGTGTCTCTTCTCTGATCTGAGCAATTATGAAAGTGAAAGGCAGCAGGGCATAATCAATATATATTTAGATAATTCCATGTCATGTAGGCAGCAGGTAGTCCTCAACAGTCATTTATTTAGCAACTGTTCAAAGTTTATAATGACACTGAAAAAAGTAACTTTTGGGCATCCCTCACACAACCATGGTAGCATCCCTGTGGTCACATGACCACAATTCAGGCCCTTGGCAATTGTTGTGCATTTAAGAAGGTTGCAGCATCCCGGGGTCGTGTGATTGCTATTTGCGACCTTCCAGGCTGGCTTCCAATAAACAAAGTCAACAGAGGAACAACTGCATGATTCCCTTCACAAGCGCAGTGACTCGTTTAACAACTATGGCAAAAGAAAAATCATAAAATGAGGCACAACTCACCTTGCTTAGCAACAGAAATTCTGGTTCCAATTGTTGTTTTAAGTTGAGGATTACCTGTACTTGGAATCTATTATTGTACTGTAATTTTTTCATTAATATGATCTTTAAAACAGCTTTATGAAGTTGAACAGCATTATTGTTACAGGACCCCATTCTGCAAATGTAGATCTGGGCTGAGAGACAGATGATGTACTTCACAAGTTTGACATAGAAATAATATTTGCCCTAGAGAGTTCTAAGCCCATAGTGCAGTCTTGTGCATGCCTACTTAAAAATAATTCCCAATCAGTTAAGAAATATCCTGAAATAGAAAATTGCAGCCTCTGTCACTAATTCCAGAAACTAGCACAGAATATCCTTGCACCCAACATTTTTCTTTGGAGCCATGGCAGGTGGGTAAAGAAGCAGCTAAAGAAGACAGACTAACAACCGCACAAAGGCTTGTGCAGGAAAGAACCAAGTGGACAGTAGGTTTTTTACCTGGACATAAACCAAGAATTAGTGAATCTATATTTGTTTTTGCAAGTTTACATTTATTTAAAAAATGGGTAGAAAAACGTGATTTGGCTTTGATAGACTAGTTACGTGCCTTTGGATTCTATTCAAACAATCAGTCCCCAAAGGCTTAAATACCCATCCTACACTTTTCAAGAGGGGTGTTCCAGGGTTATCGCAATCCTATGAAGTCTTGTTGAATCTGTCTGCAAAAAGAATCACCGGCAGAGGATCAATACAAGCTTTTACCATCTCCTTCATTTCTTGGTTCCATTTGAAATCCCCTCAAATGTGGTTCTCTATCCAAGTCATTAAGGTTCTTGGCACTGTGATATGCAAATCGCGTCTAGGGGATAAGTGTTTGTATGTGCTCAGCTGTCCAGGCCCAAGTCCTAATTAATCTTAATTGGGTGCTTTCTACTTTAAACAGATGTTCCTGCTGCAGACATCCATCCGAACCTTAAACTCGTGATTCTGTGGTCTTAGTTACTTGTCTGCTCTTTACTTTTGCTTGATTCCAGTTTTTGCAGCTAAGTGACTTTCCTGCTGTTGTTTTAGGGTGCAGAGAATTTAGCCAGTCAGGCAATGTGCACATAGAGGTAATTTCAGATCAGATGCCTTCAGGTTATCTCAGAGTTAGAAAAACACGTGACATTTTCCAACCCCGTGGAACTTCGTTCGTTTTTGCTCAGTATCAAATGTGATTATTCAATATGGTTGTACCTCAGTTTCCCTCTTACAAAGAGACACGATGTGATGATCCTTGCAGTTGGAAGCGGGAATATTTACATGCAGAGCAGCTAGAACAAAGAAGCAGCCTGCTGAGAATGTGGCAGTGTCTTATTGTACTGTTTCAGGATCCCAGATTTACGAGAGTGGAAGTGAGGGACCCAAGGAGGCCATTGTGGAGGGGCTGGTTGTGCAGGTAATCCACCCGCTGGGCATTGTGAATGGAGGATCCCTCGGGAACTGAAAGCTGCAAGGCCGGGTAGAGCAGTGAGGGGCTGTCAATGGGGGAACTTTCATCCTCGGAGCTGGGGATCATGTGTCTGTCTCCGGGCAGGCCATGTCCTTCCTTCAGAATGCCGCCCTCGCCGTTCTCCCTGCAGCCAAAAAAAAGAAAGAGAGGATGCCCAGATCGCACAATTCCAAAATTCTATTGCCAAGATGACAACTAAATCAGTTGGTCTTAAAAAAAGTAATCTGATCAGTTGCAAGTGTTAATAAATATTTCAGCCTTCTCTGATCTGGGATTATTTCAAGGGTGCCTGCAGCATATCGTCAGAAAAATCAAGAGGGTGGCCCTAATGAGGAGATTAAATCCCCTCCTGTTTTTATCTGTGATCGATTATATTTTTACTCTGTCTTTGTTACTTTAGAATTAACTCAAGGCAGTGAACATACATAACACCCTTCCTTTCTCCTGTTTTATCTGTGTTCTACATAAAAAGCAGGCAAAGCTTCAGTTGATCTGTCATTGCCACCTTCTTGAATTTTGGGACCGTACCCTGCAGATATATACTTTTAATTCATTTATTAGCCATGTATAGTTAAATCCACACATCTTAAAATGGCTGGGGTTGAGAAATGCTGCCTTAGTGGCAGAAGCAGTGGTAGGGAAGATGGAAAAGCAAGGGGGAATCTTTCCCTCTGCTTCCCTTTCATCTGAGATTCCCCCAATGCTTCTGTTCTACATCTGCTCATGTCTCAGTCCTCGTTTCCTGGCTCACCCTAGCTGTCGTTTGCATATCTAGCCCCAGGACCATTTTTCTGCCCCGGGCCCCAATATGCTGCTACTGTAAGAAATTTTATTTTTTTAAATTTAATATTGTAAGCCTCCCCAAGTTAACCATGTGGCAAGATGAGCAGCTAATACATTTTACAAATAAACAAATTCAGAATAGCTTGCTTGAATCCCCTTCTGGCAGAGGGGGACGCCCCCTCACCTCTCTTTGGTCTCTGCCGCACGGTCCCTCTGGCGCCGGTTCTTGAACCAGTTGCTGACCTGAGTTGTGGTCAGCCCAGTAGCTTCTGCCAGCTCTCTTTTCTCACGAGGGGAAGGGTAGGGATTGTGGATATACCATTCCCTTAACACACTCCGGGATTTTTCCTGTAGGAGAAAGTCATTGAACTTAGCATTGCAGGTAGTCCTAGACCTATGGCTGTTCATTTAACAACAGTTCAAAGTTACAACGGCCTCAGAAAAAGTGATTTACAATCTGTCCTCAGTTACCATCCCCTTTCATGTGATTGCAGTTCGGGAGGTTGAAAACTGGATTGCATTTCTGACAGTTGCAATGGCTTGCGGTCATATAATTATGATTTGTGTCTTTCCACGCTGGCTTCCCACAAGCAGAGTCAATGGGAAAAGCCAGATTTGCTTAACAGCAGTAAAAAATGGTCATAAAACTGGGTCTGGTCACATAGTGACTCATTTAATGACCATATCATATTGCGACTGAAATTCTTGTCCAAGTTGTGGTCATAAATCAAGGATTCTCAATCCGACCAAAATTGTAAAAGCAAAAATTTCCTCTCTGCACTAATTTTAATTAATGAGTTAATTGTAATTAGCTTTGTGTCATGTGTGCGAGTAGGCAGCAATATAAATTTTCCAAATAAATAAATAAAATATCCCAAGCCCCCATCAAATCCTCACTTAAATCTTTCTTTTATTTTTCTAAAATAATGGCACTGAACTCTTTAACCTTCCCAGACAGAGACAGTAGTTCAGTGTTTTGAGCATTTTTATTGTTAATTTCTAAACATTTTCCAGCTGGGGCAATTAAATGTATATTTACTATAAATGTATTTAGTCTTTAGTTTCTTTTTGCAGGAATCCAGAATAAATAACCTGACTGCAGTTTTCCTACGATTCCAAAATCCTTTTTTTAAAATTTTCTTTTTGAACTGCTGCAAGTAACTTTGTCCGTTTTTGCGGTTAGAGTTAGACCAACTTCAAAAGCAAACAGTATTGTTTTAAGTGTATACATTTCAAGGTCAGGTTAAATGTTATAATGTAACCCACAGGGGGCAACGTCATCATTCTTTGATCTTGGTTGTCTTCCAGAAATGAGCACTCAATCCATCCCCTTCTTTTATTTTTAATCAAGGGCGAAATTTTGCAAAGCCTGAAGGCTTGGGCTGTTTCAGTAAGGAAAAATTTCCTTGACTGTAATAACGGAGCTAGGGCATATATTATCTCCCTCAGCTGCCAAAGGCTGCATAAAATAAATGTGTTTTGAAACTTTTCCAGAATATTCTTGGAGATGCATGGATAGGGCCTCCTTCAGATGAATATTTCAGAATGTTTCTGGAGGAATTTAGAGGAAGTGAGAAATAGCTGTGAGAAAGACTGAAGCAGGCAAGAGACCCCTTCCCCAATCTATCTATCTCCCAATCTAAATTTTACAGTAAATAAGAGGAATACAAAGGCAAGGGTAATAAGGAAAGAATGGCAGGAAAACTTGTGTTATGTATTTGCAGTAGACTTTTAAAGATGTAGGCAAGATGTTAAAAAGTTTTGAACAATGATGTAAAGTGAGACTCCTGAACCTAACACAACCCCTGAGTGGCTGCAACTTTTTCTTTACCATAACCAAAAAAAAAAAAAGGAAAGTGTAAACCCAAGGGAGTGATCCTTATTCCTGTACAGATCTTTAAGCATTTAACAAATTAAATTAACAAGAATTAAATCAGGTGAAATTTTAATCTTCACCTATGAAACATTTTAGTCTTGTCCCCTTTCTAGTTCCTGAAATAGAACCCCAGTTTCCAAAGACCAAGGGCAGCGCTCAGCCTGAAAAAAATTTTATGTTCCAGTGGTTAAAAAAACATTTCACAGGGCAGATTTCTTGTATCAAACCAGTGTTATGGTGAGACTAGTAGGAAGAAGAATAGGATGGGAAGGATCAAAAAGAAACAAAGAGATGGGGGTCAGCACGAGAGATTTCTTGGAAGGAGAAGAAAATAGGAGTATTAGATCCATGAAAGAGGAATGCAGGTGCTTAAATATTACAATAAAATACCCTAATGGCAATTAGGTAAAATCTATTCCAGTGGGAATAAAGTGACTCTAGAGTTGAGTGTGATAGAAATACAGAAGGATAATTAGAAGAACAGTAGATTTAGGCAAGAGAGGACTTGTTAAAACCTTACTGGTGTTATCAAGTGGTTTATCCCAAATATAACTTTTCAAAGAACAATGGATAGTTTTTGTGCTTGAAGAATTGAAATGTTTGGGTGTTGGAAACAGAGTTTTCTTTGTTAGGAGTGGGATGTCTGCAAGAGTTGAGAAATACCCCTAGACAAAAAACAATTCCAAGAAGACCTACCTTGAAACAGTAACTTGTTTCCTCCCCGTCCCAGATGGTCCGGGGCAAAGGGAATTTGCGACGCACCCGGTATTTTCCCACGGCTCCCAGCGGCCTTCCACGCAACTTCTCCGCTTCAGTGTAGTGAGCCTTGAGCCAGAGCTGCTGAAGTTTGGGGTGATTGTGTGGAGAGAACTGATAGCCCTCTAAGATCTTGTAGAGCTCTCGGAAATTGCCCCGATGGAAAGCTACCACCGCTTTGGCCTTCAGGACGCTCTCGTTCTTGTGCAGGTGGTCACAAGCTGGCAGGGACCAGAGGAAACGTCCTAAACGCTCGATGTTGCCCCCTTGTTGTAAGACTTCGCACACGCAAGCCACTTGCTCTTGCGTGAAGCCAAAATTCATGGTTAAGTGGGAAATAATATGTTCTTCCCCAAGTGGAGCTCCAAAATTTTCTGGCTTTCCAAGGCAATTTACGGTGGTCCACCCAGGCCGCCCAACATCTACCCTGTAGAAGACCCTGTTGATGGAAAGAAGGGAAGGTAGTCCTCTATGGTTGGAAGACCAAGTCAGCTGTGCCTCACTAAGGCAAGAGAGCCCAAGAGAAGTGGAAGGCCACACTGGTGCCTTCCACGTTCCTCACTTTGGTGGCCATGTCTCTCCTCTCCAGGTCTCAGTGCTCTCAGGACTCCTTTCTCTGTCTTCTGGCTCTAGAGACAGTTGCCCAGGGTGGATGTCTTGGGGGGTATCGGTTACAGGCCCAGCCCACACAGGCTGCAGCTGTGGCCAGCCATTGGCCAACTCCGCAAGAAGAGCGAGAGAGACGTTTACCACGTCACCCTGGGATGGTAAACCTTTCAGTGGAGGAGGTTGTGGGGGGCATGGAAATGTGAGATGCCCCCTACAGAGGGGGGGAGCAGGAGACCCACAGAAAAGGAAAGACCTGGCGGATCTGCTCAGAGGTCAGCCCCAGAGCTTTTCTGGTTTGCACCTTATTTCATGCTGGCTCCAGCGTGGCTATTGTGGATTATTGTTAAGCGACAAAGAGCTAAACAGGACACAGATGCTTCTGCAGACACTGCTCAACTACTGTCCCTAAGCGCCAGAATCCTTCTCAAATGTACTCATCTTCAAGGTTATCTTATCCATCTTCAAGGGCTTCGCGCCTCTTCTGAAAAAGGGAAATGTCAGAAGGACAAGAGCGAAGTCCCTCTTTCCAGAACGAACAGGTGTGGGTTGCTGGTTCACCTTCCTCTTTCTGAGCAAAACAAGTGGGATTTTTCATGGGGTGGCCCAGAGTCCTTTTGACAGGGGCTTTGTCTCCCTTTGTTCCTGGCCTCGCCAGGTGGTGACAGTGCCGGCAAAGAGCAAGGTTGCTGCCTCCGCTGTTTCCTGCTCTTCCCGTGCACAGATCATGTTTCGGACTCAGCAGGCAGCTATTTGCAAGACAAATAACCTGTTGCAACTTGCAAAAAAAAAACAAAAAACACAAGAGGCTTTTTGCAGCTTCAGGCAAGCACAATATCCATTACCAGCAAGGGATGGCTGGAAGGCGAGGTTGCCTTTGATACAGTGGCTCACGGTGGGATCTCTGCAGGATTTCAACTCTTCACATGGGGGATCCTTCTTTCCCCGACTGGGGCTTATGCGCTATCCTTGCTCCTCGCTTGATGGGGTGCTTTCTTCTTCCTCATTCAATAAAAAGCAATAGCATTTCTTGAAAAGTAGTTGCAACTTTGTTTCTCCTTCATTTCCAGCACATAGAAGCTAATCTTTTTGAAAGATGATTAAATGACCGGAGCGTCTGGAGCAGGTGGATCAAAACCTCACAAGAGAGTAGCCATAGCGATGCGATGAATTTTTTTGGAGAGACACAAGCCAGATGTTTCTGGCACATCCCTCAAGCAGGAAGAACGAGTTGCCTTAGAATGAGGTACCCCTTGAAAGATGAGGAATATAGCAACTTGTTCATTATATATTTTTAAGGTAGATTGCATTTTAATTTGGCTGCCCTAAGGAGCTGAAGGCAAGGTGGGACATTAATGTAATGGAGTGTTTCTCAACCATGTCAATTTTCAAATGTGTGGACTTCAAGTCCTAGAATTCTCCAGCCAGCATGCTATTGAAACTTAGTATATATTATATTCAACATTAATCTAATGTAGATTTTGTCAACATTCAAACGCATGGACTTCAACTCCCAGAATCCCTTGGGAATGCTGGGAGTTGAAGTCCACACATCAGACAAATATTGAATACAGTATATACTGAATATACTGTACATTCCATACATCTGTTGAATACAGATGAGTGTGAACTTCACATGCATAAATCTGATTGGTTTTGTTCTACTGCTTCACGTTATTTCTTTAGTCTACTTTTCATCCCTCCAGCAATTTACAAGCTATTCTCTTTCCTGCATTTTTCATACCAGCGCAAGATTTAATCCCTACAAAGGGTTAACCACACCTGAAATTCGGTCTGGGTCCCTCTAGCCCCCTCCCATGCTTTATCTTCCAATTCAAGGATCAGAAAAGCTCCCCCCCCCCCGGCTCCCACCCAAGGTGGTATTATTTACACAGCCATCTGCGTAACACGATCCAACCTGGATCCCTTTACTTCTTTTCCTAGGGGAAGAACCGGCTTTGTTCTGGGGTTGAAGTCGCCCCAGGTTCACAAGCCCATTTTCCACAGGAAGCTGCTAGGTTGCTCCCCATGCACTGGAGGGCTGCAGGAATGACCATCTGTTCGAATCTTTTATGATTTACCGAAGGCAGGGGGGACCCACAATGGTTGAAAAAGGCAAGAGGGTGACCCCGAGCGTATGTACACACTAGTAACTGTAGAACCAGGGTCAAAAGCGGCTCCAGGTATCACAGATTTCAACATCCATTAGTCCCAGCCAGCAAGAGCAATGCTAAGAAGGTGTGGACTTTGTAGTCTCAGCAGTCTAGCAGGCCAGGTGACTTTACCCGATGCACACTTGAAAATGTGCAAATTTGAAAATGTACTTGTGCAAACTTGAAAATGTGGTTTTAACATTCACAACTTAACAGTCCCCAGCTATGGAGGCAAACTGTTTCATAAACCAGTGTACAATCTGAATTCCCCGTAGAATGAACATAAGCACAGAGACCGAGTTTTAGGATAAAATATATATAAAAGACACAAAAAGATGTAAAAAAAACAAAGGAGAGATATAAAAATATCTTATAGAAATGATTGCTTCTCACAAACGATGGGAACAGATGTGTTTCTTTAGTACCTGATGGGAGAGAAGGCACATTTAGAGAAATTACAATGCTATATTTGCATAACCAAGAAGGTGGTACTGTTGGAACACAACAATTGCTTCACCGTACTGATGGAATTTTTCTCAACAGAATGAATTGTGAAGTTTCCCACTTTACAACGTATTTTGAAATGAGTGGACCTCAACTCAATAAAATCCTTCAGATTCCAAATAATTCAGAAAGAGAATATTGTTTGCATGTATTTAAAAGGGGCTGGGGGGAATCACACATTTTTGTCCTGGAGGACTGGAACTAATTGCAATATTTTTTAGCTTGAGGGTTAATGGAGAAACAGATGTTATAAGTAGTCCTTGACTTACGACTGGTAAGTTAGTGACCAGTCAGAACAGACCTAGTTTGGGGTTACTTGTAAGATTCAAAGTTCTGGCAGTCACACACACCCTTCAGGGTCATGTGACCAAACTTCAGGTGCTCAGCAACACATATTGACAGTGGTTTGCAGCATCCCGTAGTTATATGACTGCATTTTACGATGGTTTTCCTGAAAACTGGCATTTACATCTGGGTTTCAGCAAAACTGCTCCCCTAGCAAAGCATGACACCCCCCCCCCCCCAAAGTCATACAATTAGGTTGTTACGTGATGGATGTTTTATGACTGTCACAACTAATAACCATGATGAGCAGGCTCCTTTACGGTCGTAAGTGGAGGGACTACTTGTCTTTAAAAAAGTCAGATCTGTCTGGGTCAGAACCTGGAACAGATAAGTGTGTAAAATATACCTTTCAAAGTACTATAGTGCCCTTTTGCAATTCTACCTGCAAAAATATGCAGCTGGGGGGAGAAAACGACACAATCAACTTTGTGTTGATTGGAGAAAAAGTATGCACATGTATTTTGCTGTGGTAAAAATGCTCGCAAATGTCTACGCTTTAGAAGTGGGCACACAAACGGCAAATGTGCATATTTTCCTTTGTGCCAAACATGCAGAGGTACCTGCACGGATAGGTCCAAAAGGACAAGATGCTGGCCTCCTGTGGCCAAAGTCCTGCCCCTTTACACCTATAAATGAGATGGGCCTTTCACTGCATAGTTGCAGCAGCCATCTTGCCTTTTTCTTTACTCTTTGCAAATAGATATTCTGCATTGATGTTAAAACTACTGAATAGAAAATTTGGTCAGTAAAGTGAGAAACAGATGGAAGCAAAATCGACATTTGTTGATCCCTAGCAATTCGTAAAGTGCAAGTAAACAGCCTTATCCTCTACAGGTAGTCTTTAACTTGGGACTACAACTGGGACTGGCAATTCAGTCGTTAAGTCGAGGCACACATGATTGGAAGTGATTTTATGACCTTTTTGCCAGCGGCTGTTAAGCGAACATGATGCTCCTAAGACCATTCATTTGAACAAATTGTGGTCAAACCAGTTGCCAAGTGGCCAAAATATGGTCACACCACAAGGGAGGGCAGGGTGGTGTGACCATTTACGATGGTGCTTTACAGGCCATAAAAAATAACCATTCCTTGATCACTGTAAATGTGAATGGTTGTGAAGCAATATATTGTAAGTTGAGGGCTATCTGTAGAGCTCTGGGCCATCTTTAGTTTAGTTCTGTCCATATTAACTAAAGGCAATTCTCCAGGGTTTCCATCTGCAATTTTTCTCTGCAAAAATGGTCTTTACAACAAAATATTTTTGCTTATACAGAACATGTTTTAATGCTTTAAAAAAGCATTAATATTTCTAAGGGACATGTAAACAGGTAGCACCTATCAGGAATGTTTAATGCAAGATTATTCTATTACACCAGTGTTTTTCATCCTTGGCTGCTTTTAACATGTATAGATTTCAATTCCCAGAATTCCCTAGCCAGCTGCATTAGGAATTCTGGGAGTTGAAGTCCATACATCTTAAAATTAGCCAAGGTTGAAAAACACTGCATTTAGTCTTGACTTTTTCCACACTATATATGGCATCTTCAATTTATAGTAAATTCCAACATTTCACGACTGGCATAGCTTCAGTTCTTAAAATCCATTCTCACATGTCACTCAACATCTTAACATTTCCTAAAGGTTGTATGAATGTAGTATGAATAAAATGGTACCTTTTTTTCCTTATATCCACATGATAGAAACTCAAATGTACAGGCAGCAGAATTGCATGTAATTTACACAAAGTACAGGGAATTGTGTTTTTTAGGCCTGTTTTTTTAAGAAACAAATTTTATGCATATTTTTTCAGCACTGGCTTTAGGATTTCAATGTGTTCAAAGAGAAGCAATCCATTTTGAGGTCCTTGAGAAGGAACTCCCGTTTTGCAATAACGCAGAATTATTTCCACCTCTCAAGCCGTTCCATCCATCCCACGTGAAAGTAACTATGGTGGACAGCTGCCTTTGGCTCTCAGTCCAAAAATACAAAGATGGTCTAGAGTAACTCAACATAATTGTGGCTTAAGAAGCTCGTTCTGTATCTAAAATCTAGGTACCATTTAACTGTAGGACCAACCTGTGCAGAATCCACACCATTTTTGCATTGTCCATGGATAGGATGGTCATGGTTAGCCTGACGTTTTCTTAGTCCTCTTATCTTCAGATTCAAAATGTCTGTTCCACCAACAAGGCACGTGCACAGAAAGATTTGAGACCTCCAAGCTGCCCTTTTCTGCTCTGAAGGACTAGATCTATTTTGGAACGGGGTTATTTGAACTAAGATTGCACACTCGTCACCCAGAATGGCCTTCTCCAACTTATCCATTGGGATGCTCCAAATGTGCTCAGTTTCTTCCCCTTCATTATCTCCACAGTTCCAGAGGTGATCTTTTTGAGGGATGCCAGACTGTCCTCAAAGCCACCGAAAAAACGCCCAAGAATGAAATCATTGAAATTGGATAATTTTCCTGCCTCTCCAAAGGGGGATTTGGGATCATCCCTAGCACCATGGAAGAGAGGACAGGAAACATTTATTTATATCATAAAAATTTCCTGGATTGCATAGGACATTCCCAGCTTCCCAAGATGTAGTGTGAGTTTGGAAATAGAGAGGACTAGAAAGGAAGTTCGAAGAGGACACATAAGGAAACATCCGATTTTCACAATGAGGAATGGAAGCAGCTCTTCCTTTGCTGTATGAAGCATTTCTTGACTTAGGACCACAATTGCGACTGGAATTTCAATTGTAAGTTGTTGTGGTAAATCAAGGCACTACGTGACTGGTTTCGATTTTAAGACCATTTTTTTTACAACAGCTGTAAAGTGAATCACCACAGTTGCTAAGGAAAACACATGGCCATTAAGCAAATCTATTCTTTTGGATGGACATTTGAAAAACATGATGGAAACTTGAAAAAATGCATCAAATTGCGATCACAAGATTGCAGGCCACTGCAACCAGTTGTAAATGTGAGTTGGTGGTTAGGCACCCAAAATGCGATCACATGACCCCAAGGAAGGGGGAACGCCGAGGTCATAACTTTGAGGAGAGGTTGTAAAGTAGCTTTTCAAAAGTTTGTCGTCATTCAATGCCACAGTCATTCAACGACCAATGGAAAGTCAAAAACTCCCGGGATTGTAGTGTTTGCCGTTCTGACAACCACAAAGGGATGCCCTGGTTTGGCCGCACATCAGCAGTGGTTTGCTATGGTCAGCATGAAGGGCCGTGCGGAGAACCCTTGTAGTGTGACACCGTTCCTGTGCAAAGGTGGGACCGCAAAGGTTGGCAGGGAAGCGTCTTCTCTGATCGAGGCACTTTGTGTACTCCCAAACTCAGTTACTCTGGGAAAGATCAGGAGGTCTGAATTCTCAGCTTGAAGGTTGTCTGGAAGGTGACTGCTCACCAACTGTCCAAGTCTTACAGGTCCAAGGGCTCTTCCACTGGGACCGACTGCAGCTGAGTCAGCACTTTTTCATCCGAGTCCAGAGCTTCGGGGCCCAGGACGTCCCCCCCAGCAGCATCCAGCAAAAGACCCTCACTCTCAGGCAGCCGGAGCTCCTCCATTGACCCCTTCTCCATCCCAAAGAGCCCCTCAGAGTTATTCCCCTGCAAGTCCATGCTCACCGGGCTGGACCACACTACCTGCGGCTGGGACATGGACAGGGTCTCTGGCTGGGAGAAGCTGGAAAGGAGAGCACCTTGGCTAGTGTCCGGTCCAAAGGCCATGCTGGCTGGCCCGGCACTGTTGGAGGATGAAAGAGGGGAGACTTCAGAAGGCAGCACCGAGGGGATTCCCGCAAGCAACCCACCGTTGCCTTCCATGGCTCCAGGAGCTGCTGGTGTAGCCATGGCCACCTCCTGCTTGATGGGAAGAGTCAAGGTTGAAGTTGCCGGAGCAGAGAGCACGAACGTCATCAGCATGCTAGCTGGGAAGGTGGCGGTGAGGTTAAGTTTGCCTTGCTGTACGGCCATGCCGGTGACGATGGTGCTGTTGCCGGTGGCTGGGTTGGCCAGAAGGAGGTTACCTGGAGCAGAAGGACAACAGAGGACCCACGTTAGACAAGATCTCTAGCATTCTGGCTCCCCATTGCTCACTCAACCCCGGCGTCTGCCTGCTCTCCAGATTTAGGAGACAATCTTGGGAAGGGAAGGAAGGAAGGAAGGACGGCAGGAA
>JAEANM010008980.1:0-16644 GCA_017656035.1 Myanophis thanlyinensis
ACATATTTTATTTGTGCTTGTTCTTAAACATCCAGTGTACATACAACTTAAAGGTTGTATTTAAGTAACAGAAAAATAGGATTGGAAGGGATCTTGGAGATTTTCTAGTCCAATCCCCCTGCTCAAGCAGAAAACGTTATACTATTTCAGACCAACCTGTCCAGTCTTTCCTTAAATGCCTCCAGTGTTGGAGTACCCACAATTTTTGAAGCAAGCCATTCCACTGATTAATTGTACTATAAGGAAGTATTGGACTAATTAAGTAAAATTGTAAAATTATTTTACTAAAGATCATGAAGAGCTTTTTACTTGTATGTATAAAATTACTATTAAGCTGAATGCATATATCTAAGAAAACAATTTGGCTTTAATTGCAAGGATAAAATGCTTTCAGATTATTCATTCTCATTTTTTGAAACTTTAACTAATCCTCTAAAACCAAGCTTGGTCTGGAAAGCAAGCTTGTTTAAAATGGGCTGCCTTTAAGTTGTGTACGGTTTTTCTTTTTTTATCTCACTATTTTATTGAAACCTAATAAAAATTATGTAGAAACTGTAAAGGAGTTAGTATTTTCTTCTTCAGTTTAACTTAATTGCAGATGAGGAACTATAGGTATTATATTGAAAAACAATCATGATAAATCTAAATTGTGTTTTTTTCTGCAATCTACATAATTAAAACTTATTTTGGAATGTCATTTTACAAGTTATTTAAAGTATTGACTTATTCATCATCATCATTATCATTCTAGCCATTTTCTATCCACTGCAGGATGAAGGCATGCAATTGGCCCTGCAATGCTTGCTGATGTTGTTGTTTTAGGTCTCTTTTGTAGACTCTTTTATCAAGTGAAACCCATTCATGGCTGTTTTAATTCACCTGCCATTAAATCTTCCTGCTATGCAACCAGCCCATTTCTATTTCAATTCTTTTACTATCTTGATGATATCATATATTTTCATTTGTTCTCTAATCCATGTGCAGGTCTTTCTATCTTGTCTTTTGGTGCCAACCATGTATCTTTTCATGTATCTTTGTGCCACTCATAGCTTTTGTATTTATTGTGATGTTAATGTCCATGTTCACTGGCATCTGAATAGGTAGCACACACTAATCAAAAACTTGTCTCTTCAGGCATAGTGGGAGCTTGTCTTGAAAATTATGCTTAACTTGCCAAATGCCTGCCACCAACATTTGCATGTGCCATTTAATTTCCTTTTTAGTATCACCTTCCATTGAGATCTGTTGGCCAAGGTATATGTAATGGTCTGTTGTGTCTAGTTCTTCTCCAGATGCAATTTTTTTTCTTTCTTTGGTGAATTTATTAAACTTAACCTAGTTCTTTTTCAGATTTATTTTTAAGCCAAGTAGTTCTCCTGCTTTGTGCAGTTCTTGTATGTGTCTTTGTAGCTCTTCTGGTTCTTATGGGAAGAGTACAACATCTGAAAATCTTAAGTGATTTAAATAGGCGCCATTGATTTTTATTCAATTATTTTGCTCAGTATAATTTGTGAAATACTTCTTCAAGACAGGCTGAGAAAAGGATAACTAATATTGTATTGCCTTGTCATATACCATTGTCTATGTTGATTTCCACTTTAAGATAATTAAGGCAAATTATTGTTATTGATTTTTCATATTGACTTATTATTTCAGCCTATTGATTATATATTTTGTAACACTTTTTCTCCATTTATTTATATACCATTCCCAGATTTCTTCACCAGAAACAATCTAGTGTATTCTCCAGAGTAACAGTCCCCTCCCCACCCACTTTATAGTATTCTATATGGTATTATGGCCAATTTCTCTCTCTCTCTGAACTGGAATACTTTCCAGCTGTTCCAGTTTTAAAATATATTTTTATTCCAACTAAAGGTCATTTGCATCCTTTCAAACAAAATAATTTTTCATCATTATATTTTCAGATTAGATAAAAATTAGAGTAAAAATTAGAATTGTTTATGGAAAGAATTATTCTACATTAAACTCTTGGATTTCTTTGAGAATAATGATGTACAGTGGATATAAAAAATCTATATATCCCTGTTGAAATGCCACGTTTTTGAGATGTAAAAAAAAAAATCAGAGCAAAATGAACCTCAGAATTCTTTCTACTTTAAATATAACAAAGAGGTTGTACAATTCAATTGAAAAACAAATTGAAATATTTTAGGGAGAAAAATAATAAAAATGCACAGTAGCATGATGGTATAAGAGTGCTCATCTTTAAACTAATACTTTGTTGAAGTACCTTGTCACTTTAGGATAGCATTCAGTCTTTTGGGTTACAAGCTTATCAGCATGGCACGGTTTGCCTTGGGAATTTTGGCCCATTCTTATTTGCGCATCTGCTTTGCACAGCCCTCTTCAGTTCACCCTCCAGTTTTTCAATTGGATTCAGTTCCAGGCTCTGGCTGGGCCATTCCAAAAATTTGAGCTTCTTCTGATGAAGTTGGTTCTTTTGTTGATTTGGAGGTTTGCTCTGGCTTGTTGTCATGTTGAAAGGTGAAATTTCCCTTCAGCATTTTAGCAGAGACTTGAAGGTTTTGTGCCCAAATTGACTGATATTTGGAATTGTTCATAATTCCCTGCACTTTGACTTCTTAAGTCCCAACTGAAGAAAAGCAGCCCCCAAATATAATGCTTCCATCACCATGCTTCATTAGGGTTATGATATACTTTTGATGATATTCAGTGTTGTTTCTGCACCAAATATACTTTTTGAAATTATGCCCCAAATATCTTGGTCTCAATAGATCATAACACATTTTCTCACAGACTTGATGTAAGTTTTTTACAAAGGGTAGCTGGGCTTGGATATTTTTCTTTGTAAGAAAAGTCTTCCATTTTGCCATCCTTCCCCACAGCCTAGACATGCGAAGAATACAGAGATTGCTGTCAGTACACAAGTGCTTGCCACAAATTGCTTCAACTCTTTTGATGTTGCATCTAGGCCCCTTGGCAGCCTCTCAGTTTTCATCTTGTTTTTCAATTTCATCCATTTCTTGGTAATGTCACAGTTGTGCCCTGTTTCCCCCCTTGTTGATGACTGTCTTCACTGTGTTCCATGGTATAATCCAATACCTTGAATTTTTTTTGTATCTTCTCCTGACTGTTACCTCCCAACAATATCTCCCTCTGATGCTTTATAAATTTTTTTGCTGATCATGTGCTGTAAGAGGTCACTAAATAAATGTCATAAAAATCCCACTACATCTGAACTTTATATCTGCTTGGTTGGTGTCACTTCAATTGATGGCAGATGTGTACTGATTACTATTTAGCACCATTCTGAGCTCAACAACATCCCTACTTATAAGGGAGTGTGCAAACTTATGTAACCGCCTTATTATAATTTTTTTATTGTTATTTTGGCCTCTGAAAATTTCATTCTGTTTTTCAGTTGAATTGTACATATGTTATACTAAAGCTGGAAAATTTCTGAAGTTACTTATATTAGTCTGATTATTTTACATCTCAAAAACTTGGCCTTTAAAGAGGGGTGTGTAGGCTTTTTGATATCCACAGCATAATTGAAGTCAAACTATAGTGATCTCAAAACTGAATGCCAGATGTTGTGGAAAAGACATTATCTGACTATTGTTAAATATTCTTATTGTTAGATTAAAAAAGACCTTCATAGCTCAATAGTAAAATGCTTGTTTTTTCACACAAAGCCCAGGTTCACTCTCCAATATTTCCTGTAGTTATGCCTAAAAGCCATCTATCAATATTAACAATAGTTTACATTTGTAATATTTTAGCTTGTTTATTTATAACATTTATCGTTCACCTTTCTCAAAAACTTAATATTGCTTACACAGGGATCACACTCTTCATCATGTCCTCATAACAGTTTCCACCTGTATGAGTAACTGGACTAAGAAAGAAAGTGATTGGAACGAAGGTATCCTGCAATTTTTCATGATTAAGAATTAGTTTCACCCTGGATTTCCCCAGGCCATGTCCAACACTTTATACACTACACATACCATCAGGCAGGAGATAATCCAGATCTCTATGTGGCCCAACAAATCTACCATTTCAATTTAAGGAATGGCGAAGACCATTATTAGGGTAATAGGAATCCTCCTACACAGTACCTTCACCCAATAGAATTAAACATTAATCTAGTAAGAAGTATCCATCCCCTTTTTACTTTGGAAAAATAAGTTAAATTTTTGCACTCTTTTGATGTGCTTTTTATTGGCTGGTTGTGAACATGTGTGAAAATTAATACAGAGGTGTCGATAAAGATAATTGTGATAGTGCCCATCATGCATTACTCATCTCTGCCCCAGGTAGATTCTGGATCATTAGATAATTATTTTTTTACACTAGATTTTTGAAATTGGGAAACTGATTATCAAATTTAATCATGATTACATTATTGTAATACAATATAATATTGTGAATTCTTAATTACTTTTGCTGTATTCATGGCTATCATGTGTCAGGTTTAGATATCTCTAATTGTTGTGGTTTCCCAGCTTACCTGAAGAAAATAAAATATTATTTAGGTATGAACTTTTTCAAATATTACTGGTTTACTAACCGAAGGAAAAGACTTCCTGTATTAAAGCTAAAGCTAAAATTCTGCTGCCTCAGCTCTTAGGAGGATTTTGAGAATATAAAGAACCTAGGCTGGACGGGACATTGGGAAAGGGAATAACATCATTTTACGACACTGGAGGGATTAATAAATCTTTCCCTATTTCTTGGAATCCTTTGAACTATCTTAGAAGCTTTGGAGACAAGTTTCTTCTGGAGGTTGCTTTATGTTCTGGGTTGCACCATTGGCCCTGAAAATTCATTTGCTCAGAGACATTTTTCTCTGTAATCTAAAATATTTTCTGTATGTGCTTTTGGGTGTTTTGGATAATGTCTGAGTAATTCCTTTTAAAGGCTGGTTTGTAGTCTTATAAATTCATGTCTTATGTTCATTTTTCTTTAAAACTGAGATCAGTATTATGTATTTAATACTTCACACATACTGCTAAAATCTTTACTAGTTATGATAGTTTTAACTTGCTTAGAATGGCTCAATCCTTTCAGTTGAGCTCATGCACCATGATGCACACAGGAAAACACAGAAATATTATCTGATTCATTATAGTTTTACTGGATGGTAAATTTAATATGGAAAGGAAATTTGCTTAACTCACACTTACAAAAGTCCACTCATACAGCATCCTAACTGATTCAATGGGACATACTTCCAACAAATACTTGGGGAGTTAGTTGCATATTAATATTAGTTTCATATTGATTTTATGTATTTCTATCCTATACATTCTGAAAAGAAAGCAGTTGCTACATTTGAATTGTTCAGAAGAAACCTTCCTTTCTTAACAGAGCTGTGGTGGCGTAGTGGTTAGAAGGCAGTGCTGCGGGGTTAACTCACTGCTTACTCCAGGAGTTCAATTCTGTGCGGTTCAAGTTTGACCTAGCCTTCCATCCTTCCAAGGCCAGTAAAATAAGGAGTCAAAATGAGATTGTTGGGGGCAATATGCTGACTCTGTAAATCACTTAGAAATGGCTGTAAAGCACTGTGAAGCAGTATATAAGTCTAAGTGTTATTGCTATCTGCTAATAGCATTTATGAGGGAAGACATGTCATTTCTTTTCCTTTGATTATGAGAATGTGTTCGGTTCTTTTTTAGTGCCCAGACTTATAGAACTGAATGGGAAAGGGAACAGCAGAAAAACAGTGTATTTTAATTTTATTATTATTTTTTCCAGAAAGTATCATCTAGCATTGATTTGATCTTGTATTGCTAGTCTTGAATAATTTGTTTTCTTGTATTTGTATTTTCAAAAAATTTGTCCAGAAAATTTTTGTGGAGAGGCATTGGCTTTTGAAATGAATCAATTTTTCAGAGCCATATGAGACCACTGGGAAGTTCATAGCCTTCACAGTACTTACCTTTGGAGTTAGTGTCATGTCTCTGCATCTTAATATTTAGTCTACCATTGTTAAAATATTTCTTGTAATTAGCCAACATATATTTATTTCATAGCTACAGTTAGGATCCTATGAATTATTGAGCTGACTGCTCCTCTATTTGTATTAAATTGGTATCGCCTATTGAGATAATATTTGTAGTTATGTTGTTTTAGAATAATTACATTTTCTTCTTTTAATGTAATTCCTGAACTGCTTTTCCATCCTCCTAGCCATGATAATGACATTGTTAGTAGATCTGGTGTTACACATAATTTTAATTTTGATTTCTATTTGTTCAATAATCGCATGAAGTGGGTTGTACACCAGTGTTTTAATACATAGCCACTAGTTTATAATTAAAAAAAATTCTATAATCAATAAAACAAAAAGTTTTTTTAAACTGTCTTGCCTTTTCCACTATTAGATTTCAGCAATGTGATTTGGGATGTATCTATTTTTCCTTGTGCTATCTACATATCTATCAATTGTATTTTTATTTTTTGTTATGCATTCATTTTTACAATTCAGTAGAAGCATGTTTATTATTCCAGCTGAAATCTTCAATTAAAAAAAAATTCCATTACAAGAAAGGATTGTTTCTTTATCTCATTCTTAGGATATTTTGAAATTCTTTTTAAATTGCTTTCTGAGGTTTGGTGTTTTTTGTACTTATCAGAAATGTAGAAAGTAAGGGAACTTACAAAGATTTGGCTACAATGAGAAACAGGACATAGATGCCTTTTGGCTTTCTCATAAGAAAGATAAACGAAAGTTACTTACCCCAGCTATGAGAATTATACTATTTACCATGATCTAAATAAAAAAAAAAAACATTTTTCAGAACACCATAAGTTAAGTCATGAAAAGCAAAATTTAGAATTGCTTGCTATAAATATGACAGCAAAGTTTGCAGATTTCTCATCAGATGAAAAGGATAAAAAATAATTTATATTATTGCTGCCAGTTAAAAGTTCGTGGGAGGATGGATCCAGATTTCATTATACTTAAAGCAGGCCCTATGAATCAAATGTGACTTAAATTTATCATGGGATCTATTTTAAATATGACAAGTCTGAATCCAGCCAGTGCTAAATATTCTTTCTTTCTCTTGTGGTTACCATGTTGTTTACCTATTATTAGGAACTCTAAGAAGAAATGTTCATAATACACAGTCCCAAAATAAAATATAGAGTGACGGAGCCCTTAAAATATGCAATGTAGTTGCCCAGTATTTTTGGAAATATACTGGAAAGAAAAAAGAGGAAAATATATTTTAAACAACTGCCAAAGTTACTCAATGACAACACTAATTCTTTTGTTTTAGTCAGTGGTTGAGGCAATCAACAGCTTCCCAAGGCTGAATTTTTCTCTTTTAAGAAAAGTTGCCAAATGATAGAGATGGAATTCTTTACTGGACTTGTCAGACAAGAAAAGTTTTTTGGGGGTGTGGTGATGAACGAGCACTGCATTTTACACTTCATCTTCCTAAAAAGAAAGGAAGAACCTATTTAAAGCAAAATGAAATTTAGGAATAAATAACATTTTTTGTTTTGGGACAATTTCTGAAACAATAAACAATACAAATAGTTGTAATATGGATGGGGCTCCTAAGGATTGGCCACTATCAGGTTTTTATTTCTTGGGCATCACTGCAGTCATTCCGACAACTAAACTGCTGCACGATTACTCATATTATTCTGTATCGTTATGCTATTTTGATTGTCATCTCATCTTAAAGCACATTCTCAATGAAGAGTTAGTAAAGTTAGAATGTATCATTTAAGCAGGGCTTGATCAGAACCCAGTTATTGAGGCTCTTAAATAATAGTTGTGGTTTATATGTGATATGTGAAGTCATATAATTTTAACAGTGTGATGTGACATTCAGGATTACTATACCAATATAATGCTTAAGCGAAGTGTCAGTGTAGATGTACTCATGAACTGGAATAGGCATAGCAAGAAGTCACCTAATGGGACTGTTTGGTAACTGAAACAGTATTTGTTGTGTGAACGATAAGAGACAGCTAGGAACCTGGGCTTAACTATTTTGTATATAAGAGAGTTTGTTTCTCTTTGCCTGGGCCTGTGTTGCTTGCTTCCATTTTGTGTTGTGCTTGTACTTGCTTTTCTTCTTCTCTTTGTACCACTTTGGAAAAAACCTGCATAAGTATTGTATACATGCATTATGTGTTAACCCTTGTATGGTTGTAGAATCCTAAATCTGTTGTATAATGTTATGTATCTGTTATCTATAAGACATTTAAGACTTCAGCTGATATAACATGCTTTGTATAATATAAGCTACAGAATCATAAGCAGTGCACACTTTTTAAGAGTTTAATTTTTTTTCTATTGTCTATTTCAATATTTGCATGAAGCTGTGATTAATCAGTAATAAATCTGCCAAAATTTAGACCTACTTTTAATGGAAATGAATTGTATTTGATGGAATCCAGCCACCAACTTATCTGCCAGAAAGTAACTGAGCAAAAATCTAACTAATACAAAATAAAAGTAAATTGGGCATATGGGGAATTGGGCAATCAAAAGATTTAAAGAATAATTTTAAGCAAGAGTGTTTTTTGTTCCATCTTCCAAAAATTTTTCATTGCCTCACTTTGTTTTATCCAAATTGTGGGAATAGGGGCACACAAATATTTGGCATTTATATTCTAGTCTGTGGTTTGTAAGGTAAATGCAATTTATATTTGATACTAATTGAAATCTGGGAATTGGATTAAATTAGATATGCATTTTGCGTATGGAAGGTATTAAAACTTAATAATCCTTATTTGTTGGTCATATATAGTAATGTCAGTCAATTTAATCTCCTGAGTCCACTTGGGCCAACATAATCATGTTTAAAAATAAGTATCAAGTTGAATGAACAGTTTTAGTGCCAGTGTCATAATTCCAAATTGTCTCTCCTCACTCAAATATCATGGGATATATTTAAGAAATGTTTTGATGTAGTTAGGGGAAGTTGTATCTTCCTTAGTAATATATTACTGTCAGTCTCATTTCATGAATCAGCATCATCACTTCTGGATGCTAGTTAAATGCAATAATTTGCAGATGATATATTTGCTTAGGCCAGTATTTCTTAACATCAGCAACTTTAGTACACATGCTGGTGGGGAATTCTGGAAGTTGAAGTTCAGATATCTTAAAGTTCCTGAGATTAAGAAACACTGGCCTAGAGTACTTTATATGTAGTAGTTCACTGTTTTGTGGGGATGTTCTCATGAGATTATGGGAACTCTGCTAAATAGGATTCCATTAAAACTGGATTATTTGGGACATTAATCAAAAATTTTGATTAATTAAGGTATATCTTTTGAAAGGGAACATGATTAGATTCCATATAAGTCCCATGTGGAACCAAGGTATGACAATTAAATTATTTATTTGTTGGATTAGGTATGATAAACAATTTCAAGTCTCCATCCAGTGGTGGAATTTTTGGAATGATTTTGGCCAATTGTTGTCTCCCAGCCTGTTTAATCTCAGAGGATAGTACTTGTAAAAATAAAATGAAGGAAATTGCCTCCAAACATCCATCTGCCATATGTTTCCTGGAACTTCTGGAAAGAAGACGGAGTCTAAATACTTAAAATTAAATTTCCATTTATAGGGTATCCACACCAAATCCATGCTGTTCTGCCTTCTTTTGTTGCACAAAGCAGTGTCTTACATAAGGCACAAGGGTATTCTAGTAAAGAATGAGTAACTAATTCTCACATGTACATAGAAATCCATACATAACTCTTTGTATCAGTCTAAAAAGAGATTATCCCCAAGAAATATTAGTAGAGGAAATTCAGGTCTTCCTTTCCATGTCAGATCACTTTTATCAGTACAGTAAGCCTCAAGTTCAGACTTATTTTAGTGATTCTTAAAGTATTCAGCAGACCAGTGTTTAAAATGAAAACCAAATCTGCTCAGTTCACATTGAGCCAACTTGCTTAGAGGTCTGCATACTGTATCAGATCTCAGCAGCTGTTGCTCCTGAGCAAATTACCCAGAGAGAGTGCAATGATAGCATTAATATGAAATGTACTGATGAGTGATGACTTATTTCACAGCAGTACATGATTTATGTTTTCAACCCAAAAGACTACATATGGCTCTATAAATTTCTAAAACCAAGAAACCAAGATCCAGTTCTTTAGTATAACCATACTGGCAATCATAACTTGTCTGGAAATTATTCTTAACCTGTGGTGGAATTACAGCTCCTGTGTGTGAGTGCATGCATATGTTTTTACAGCATGGTTTCTCTGACACCATACTCTCTGACACACTATTAATGAACCAGTACTACAAGATGATATGTACATGTATTGCATATGTGCTGCATTATCTAAGCAATTGTTTCATGGCAGCTTGTGAGTCTTTTACAAGAGTAATTGTTTGGTCCAATTAATATAATGCATAAATTGCAATCATTAGAGAACATCTCCAGCAATTTTTCCTCCATTGAGACAAGCACATTTAGCTAAAATGTGCATATAATCTATAGTCAGAATGGGAATCTCTGCCCTCCAGCTGTTGCTGATCTGCAGGTTTTAGCTTTTCAGCCAGCATGAGCAGCAACAGTGATGTTGAAAACTGTAGTTCAAAAAAAGTTGAGATGGCATGAGTTTCTCACCTCTGACCACAGAAAACCAGCTTGGGATGCTTGGGATGGTGAATTAAAAATATACTAAAAATAATAGGCATTAGAAATTGTAATATTTAGAGAAATAGTCTGTCAATTGTTGAATTGCTGTCTCACACTTTAAAACCAAGGGTAGAAGTAGAGTTGTAGTTTAGCAGTACGTAAGGATCCGAGAATTCCCATTTATGAGAAAACTCCTGTTCACTTTTTAGTGAACAAAAGTTCATTAGAAAGGCATGCTAAATATGATTGGTTTCTTCTTCCCATATGGATTTTATCTTTTGTTGATAGTTGTGTGCATTCTCTTGTTGGTCCTTTTTTATATGACAAAGATATTGCCTGCAAGCTTTAGGCTGTATGCCTGTTCAATCAGAATAGAGTTGGAAGAGACCTTGGAGATCTTCTGTTCCAACTCCTTGCTCAAGCAGGAGACCCTACTATTTCAGATAAGTGACTGACCAGCCTCTTCTTAAAAGCCTCCAGTGATGAAACACCAACAATTTCTGACAGCAAGTTGTTCTACTGGTTAATTGTTCTCTCTATTAAGAAGTTTCTCATTAATTCCAGGTTGATACTCTCCTTGATTATTTTCCATCCATTGTTTTCTGTCCTTCCCTCTGGTGCTTTGGAAAATAAGTTGATCCCCCTCCTCTTTGTGGAAACCTCTCAAATACTAGAATACTGCTATCATGTCCCCCTTCTTTTCTCTAGACTAGCCAAACCCAAATCCTGCAACTGTTCTTCGTATGTTTTAATTTCCAGCCTTTTAATCATCTTAGTTGCTCTTCTTTGCACTTTTTTTTCCCCTAGGTCTTGACATCTTTTTTGTAATGTGGTGACCAAAACTGGGTGCAGTGTTCCAGGTGTGGCCTTATTAGCACTTTGTAAGGCCTAAGTGTAAAATCATGATATTCGCCATATTAAATTTCATGATGTTCAATAGGGTCCATTGTTCAAGCCTGTCAATATATTACTGGATCATGAGCTTGTCTTCTGGGGTGTTGGCTATTCCTGCCAGCTTATTGTCATCTGCAGATTTGATAAGTACACCTTCTATTCCTCATCTAAGTCATTTATGAAGATACTGAAGAGTACTGGGCCTAAGACGGAACCTTGTGGTACCCCACTGTTTACTTCCCTCCAAGTAGATAAGGTACTGTTAAGGATGACTTGTTTTTTTTATTACAAGTTTTTTATTTTTTTCTATATGTTACAATATATCATTTTCTGAAGAGTGTGGTACCTGGCTGTTAACCCTCATAATACAAGTTTTAACAAGAATCATACATTTTACAATCATATTCTTACACATCCCCATAATAATATTCTTATTTATTAAATATATTCTTCATTTTTCGCTTAGTCAATATTTCATCATACCTTTTAACTTACATCTTAATTGTCTATATATCTTATTTTCTATCTACCTTCCTATCACATTTTAGCATTTAACCCTTTACACAATTCTAGTATTACTACTAACATTTCAAGTATTATAGCTCTTCATTTTATCTTATTCAAAATTTCCTCATATCATTTCATTCCCGTCACATTTTCTATCATGTCTTTTTTTATATATATATTTTCATTCAACTCTTATTCATATTAAACATATTTATTTTATTTTATTCGATTTATATACCGCCCCCATACAATTTAACCATTTGTATAATTTTAGTATTAGAACTAACTATGCACCTTATATTAAAATTCATTCATCTATTAATATTCAAGTGTAATATCCATATCCTTACATAACTTATACATTTCCAATCAAAAAGAAAAATAAAGTGTATTAATATAGACTATTGTTTCCCCTTACTCAATTCTTCTTCTTTTTTAAATAAGTTTTGTTTTATTTTTTAATTTTTTATAAAGTTTTTTTAAACAAACATACAAAAATGTACATACACAAACATACAAAACATAAAAACATATAAACCTAAAAAAAATCATCCAATTCCATGTTTACAGTGTGTCGGTTACAAAAAAATTTTTTGTGCCATTCTTTCATAGTCTTCACTTAAAAATTATAATTTTATTTATCTTAATATATATTCATATCTCATCAATTTATTGATATTCTTTTGACTAATCTATTCCATCATTTTATACGAGATAATTCTCAATATTTAAAATTATGTTCAACCAGTTATATATTTTTGTGTTTGTATATTTGTGTTTTATTTATCCCCCTCTATTTTCCCTAATTATTCCTTTCTATGTTTATACTACTACTGCCTTTATACATCTCCTTTTTATTCATCATCTCTTAGGGTGACCATATTTGATATTCAAAAAAGAGGACGGGGTGGCGGTGGGGGGGCAGGGGAGGGGCGGTGGGGGTGGCAGGGGGGTTGGCTTCCCTTTGCCCGGAAATCAGGATGGCTGGACTGAGCCGACGATGCAGGGAAGGCGGGACCGCTTGCTGGAACCGCTTTTTTCCCCATTTGCCTGGATATGACACCTCCACTTTTACGGCCAGTCCGGGGCATCCGGGTAAATTTATAAAATTTATAAAACCCACCAGGACGCCCCGGACTGGACGTAAAAAGAGGACATGTCCAGGCAAAAGAGGACGGTTGGTCACCCTATCATCTCTCATCTGCATTAAATCTTTGTTTTTTCATTAGGCTTTCAAATTCCATTTTTAGATCTATGTTTCTCTCTATTTCATCCTTTTGTCTGCTTAGTTTAAGATTTTCTTCTTCTGTCTTTCCCCTATAATTAAATTCTACCGACTCTACCCTAACCCCTGACTCTCTTCCAGATGTTACTTTCTGTTTCTTCCTTTTTCCTTTTAATTCTATCAAACCCTTTCCCTGGGTTACTTTTACATTTTTTTCTTTTTCTCAGTGTCAGCTCTTCTATGTCATTCTGTATTTTCTGAGTTAGTTGCTCTATCTTTCCCTCTTTTGTTTCAAGTGGCTCCTCCTCTTCCTTGCTTGCTTGTAGTATCTTATAGCATAATGTCCAGCTTTTCTTCTATCATCTCCATTTTAGTTTTTAATTCCTTACAACTTGGTCTCCAGATCTCCTTTATATTTTGTATTATCAATGCCATCTCCTCCCAAATCTTCATCTCTTCCTGCTGCTGAATCATATTGTAAAATTTTCTTCCTTAATACAGTTTAGTAATATAATACTTTTTAATCATCTGGGGTCTTGTCTCACAAATATATCCTTATTCCACATTGTCTTGTGCTTTATTCCATCAGCAGGTGGCAGAATAGGGCTGATTTTAGGTTCCGCATTAACTGAACTATATTTTTTTTCTGTTTTTACGTTTAAACAAATTAAACAAATTGATTCAAACTCATAATGCCAACAGTATATTCACAGCTTACCAAATTGGAAAGTCAATTTTTGGATTTTCCCCAATTTTTGCCTTCTTCTTTTAAATGTTCTCCGCCATTTTAAACTGACTCTTTTTTTTTTATTTCCCCCTTTCATTTCGTTGCTTTTGTTAACATAGTTATAGGAACTTTTCTGTTCAAAATTATATTTTGCAGGGGGTCCAAGTAGTCATGAGACAAAAAATTCTTCTCACCCAACTTCTCCACTGCCCAGCAACTCCACTCCTGCATTTGCATAGATGTTGACCTCAACAGACATCCCAGTTCTGGGCAGCCATTTTAGCTGCTTCTTCATCATGCTGTGGCTAGAAGGATTTTTAGCCCAGAAGTCCTGTGGAAGAATTGCAGTCTCTCCCTGACCTCACTGGGCGCCCTTCCTTTGCTTCACTGCCCCTACAGGGTGACATTCGGCTCCCTCAGGAGCCCATGAGCAGGGGAAGGCTAGCACAAAAGCACAGCATCCTGCTTTCACGTCTAGTCATGCTGCGACCTTGACTGGAAGCCCCTTAAGGATGACTTGAGTATGATTGGAGTATGTGTGAGTACTATAAATTCTAGGCATTGCATTGCATGGTTTCTGCTATGAGTCATGAAAGCAATGATCTCATGGGTGTTGCTTTGATTTGTTGATATATTTGTCTACTGAACTGAAACTTTGTGGCTACTTGGTATTTTAATCTTGGTGTATTTGGCTAGGTTGGATGTGATGTATAAGAGTGCTATCATGGGTTCTTTTGCTAATTCTGGTCTATGGATGTGAAGTGGCTGTGACATCAAATGAGACAATGATTTCATTTTGATCTATGGTCGATCTTTGATTTTCTTGGTGGCACTGTAGTGGGAAATTGATAAGAGTATTTGCTTCCATCTGTGATTTATCCAAGCTTTTTTGTCAATTCTTTAGTGATATTGTAGATTGGGCTGTCAGGTAACGACACAATTGGACAGAGAAGTAAGTCTGGCTTGTGCGTTGTGGGGTATCTATGGTGGCATATGGAAAAGGTCCACTACTTTTCATCTGCCACTGTTCTTTGGTGATTTGACGTTCCCTGGTAAGATGACTGAGAGTTCTCTTGATCCAGTTGTCTAGTTTTTATATTGCATTGATTTTTACTAGGATGTCAGTTTTTTTGCGTTCCAGTACTTTTTTGGATTTTTGATCTATCCATGAAAGCTGAGAAAAGGAATAACTAAAGCAGATCTGTCTGAAGAATCTTAATCTCCTTAACTTCCTCACAACTTTTGAAAGCAAAAAAAGGGGGGGCTCAAAGGAATGTTTATTATGATGGCCACATAATGTCTCCCAGCCTTACTTTTTTAATCCCTGATTTTGATGATTAGGACAGGTTCAGCTGTGTCCAATGACTTTCTTCCCAAAACAGGAAAGACTTTAGAGAAATAAGCAGGAATTGGCACTCTTACATGCCAGTGGGGCATTAATTAGCGAGGAAGGGATAAAAAAAATAAAAATTACATCAAAATTATGATAAAAATTCTTCGTCTTTCTTGCCATATCATAATACTTATAAAAAGTGGGTAGGGATCTGAATATTCATTAGCAGACGCAGATTTGACTTTATTATATCCTCCATGGATGCTCCTGAGTGGCTTGGAATAAAGCACTTTATTACTGGGATCTGTGCCATTAGGCAGAGACATATTATCTCCAAATAATCTTACTGTAGTTTTATTATATTTTTCATGTATTTATTTAGGTTATTTATTTAAACATCATATTAGATAAACTTCAAATATCTTAGCAGGATATATTTCTTTTCAGAGTTGACAAGTAATTAAAATATTTATTTAATGTTCTTGGGGAATATTATTTTTTGAATAGCTGTTGGAAATTATGAATTACATCCAGATACATTTGTCAGTTATTTTAGCTACTCTGTTCTAGGTAGCAGAAAACAAGCATGGAAATTATCATAAAGCAAAATATTTTTTTCAGTCAATAAAGCATGCATACATATAAATGTGTGTGCATGTGTGAATACATAGATAAATGGATAAAGACAATTTATTTTTGTATGTAGTATAAATTATATTTATAGTGTTGCTGCATATTGGTCAGAATATTTTGAAAGGTTTTATTATATAGATTAGATAAACTGTTCTTTTATTGTCTGTACTCTGCTAATTACTCATGAAACCATCTTGTAAATTTAATTAGTTGTCTTATGATTACTCTTTAGTCTTATCTGTGCAGTTTATCATAAAAAGATACCCTATCAGGAACCCTAGGCTAATACTGTAGGTCCAAGAGTATGGATTTGTATTTGGATATCTCACCAAAATGATCCCAGAAGCATATATTTATGTAGGACATTCCTTCTAAATAATTGATATTTCTTTGCTTGTTTCTTGCTTTCGCAAAATTATGTTTATTCAGCAAATCCCAATCTTTTTAAAAGATCCCAAAGCTCAAAATAATGTCTGGCATAATTTTATGAATATACATTATACTAGTTACAGAGATTTATAAGGAAAACTTAATCAACTGGTTCTTGGCCTTCTTTGTGCCACTCAGCTACCTAGCACACTTTCATATAAACACAGAAAGAATGAGGAAAAGCTTCTTTCCACATGCAATACGGACACTTAACCAGGAACTACAAGCACACTCAGAACCACAACAAGAACCATGTCTGCATCCAACTCCCACCTTCCCA
>JAEANM010008981.1:2122-16642 GCA_017656035.1 Myanophis thanlyinensis
GAGAGAGAGAGACAGAGATTATCAAAGGAAATAGGAAAGCAATTTTATTTTTTAAATAATTGTTTTAGAAAGATTACTTTTTGTGTATAAAATCATTTTTTTTTATTTTAAAGTTGAGCATGTGCTGGCAATTTTATTTAAACTTTGTAAAATAAAGATTTAGGTAATGTAAGAATATTAAGGCCCTGCAAATATAAAAAAAGATTTTAGAAATAAAAAAAAAATATGCCAACCCAAGAGGTGTAAAAGCGTAGTTGGTTGGAAAAGATACAGATGTCTATACTGCACCAATAAAGAGTGCAGACAGTTCAACTCTTTGAGAATTTGCCTTTCTGAAAGGAAATTATAAGAGTTTAGTTTATGGAAGTAAAAACTGAGTGTTTTATGGCATTTTACAGATTAGCATGCTTATTATGGCATAAGAGAGCTTTACCAACCTCATAACATGGGATGTGTTCAGACTTCAACTTTCTGAAATCTTGACACTTTTGCTTTCACTCTGAATCTTTGCCCTTTTAAATATTTATTTTACTTTTCAGGTCCTATGAATTCCAGGATTTCTTCATAATGCCTTGGTAATACCAAAACTTGGAATATTGCATTCAGTTTTGGTTGCCCCAATATAAAGAAAGGCATTGTGATTCCAGAAAGAGTGCAGAGAAGAGCAACAAAGATGATTGGAGAACTGGAGACTAAAACTTATGAAGAATGGTTGAAGAAATTGGGTATGTTTAGTTTAATGAAAAGAAGGACTGGGGTGACATGATAGAAACATTCCAATATTTAAGGGCCTGCCACAATGAGGTCAGTCTATTCTCCAAAACACCTGAAGAAACAATGGATGGAAACAAATCAAGTAGAGAGGCAACCTAGGAGAAATTTCCTGACACAACACTTAAACAGCTCGCCTTCAGAAGTTTTGGGTGCTCCGTCACTGGAAGTTTTTAAGAAGTCATTCAATAACCACTTGTCTGAAATTTTACGGGATTTCCTGCTTGAGCAGGGGGCTCTATGGTCCCTTCCAACTCTGTGATTATTCTAATTGGTGGTAGGGAATAGTAAACACATTTCTGAGTATAACATGTAATGTTATAGTGCAACATTTCTATGAAGTTAATATGACTAGACTGAAAACCAATGATGTTGCGATGGACCATCAGATGGAAAACTTTGCACCACTGATATTCTTTTTCAAGTTCTTGTGTGATTTAGATTCTAATCAGATTGAAACCATGGCTTTACGTCCTCTTTTCCTGTATTCAGAGGCTGTAATGCAAAGGAAAAACAAAGCAAGGTGCTATGATCACAAGGAAAATTACAAGCGTAAATTTATTTCAGAAATTATCATTTAAAATGAGTGTTGAAATGGAAGTTCTCAAGGGTACACAAGAGGCAGAATCTGTATGTGTGACTTTATCTTCTTGCCCATACATTAATATGACAGGAAGAATGAGTTTTGAGAAATACAAAGTAGATTGTGTTTGTATTAGGATAACAATGGTTGCCTCTATCTTTCATCTGTGTCCTTGCTTTCACATTGCCTGCTTATGCTATCCATTGGTAAATAAGCCCATTATCAGAAAGACCTTTATGTCTCCACTGCTAAGAGCAGGAGGAATGCAAAGCATTCCTGCACAAAGCATACCAGGCAGGAAATTATCTGTGGAAATCTCTTTAGTCTTGTCTGTACAAATACAAGAGAACTTTACTTTGGCAGTTCTGAGTACCCAGTAATCCACCATCTTTTTGGCCATTTAACACCTAGGTATGCAAAGCATAGTCACAGTAATATATTTTCTAGTTATTCTAAACTCCTGTTTTAGTCTGTGTCTCTCCCTTTCTCTAAAATTGGAGAAACTAAAGCACAGCAAATTTCTGCCTTCTGTATCTTTTATTGTGTCTTGGCTATATAATAAAAATGGTGGTTTGTGTTGTTGATTGAAAGTATATGTACACATTGTTCCAAAAGTGGAACTATAAAACACCTTTCATCAGTTTGCATGACAGAACGTTATAGGCAGGGCATAAGGAGTTGACTTGGACATTTTAAACCCTTAACATCAAGGGTAATTTGGTGGCTGCAAAAAGCATAATTTATTTTATACCCTCCATTGAAAAGAGAAAAATTGCATTGCACAGCTGGCTGAACTGACAGAACTTGAGGCTGCCACACATAGAATCTACGCTATATTAGAATAAAAATGAAAACCCTCTTTATTCCCCCAGGTTAAGAGCATATCTCAACAAAAAATGAGCAAAAAAACCCCCATATCAATAGTTATGAAAAATCATTGTGACAACCTAAAAGAATAGCTTCTCTTTGGTATGGGAAATGAAAGTTTTCCAAAGCTGACACTTCATCTATAGATCCTGGTATATGGAGGTGTTAGGTGTTAAGGTCAGACATACTGAAATTACTATGGGTCCCCTCCAGATGTTGAGCATCTAATATCATTTCACTTTTAACCTCACTAGGTAGAGCAATTTGGAGGCTGACATAGTTACCAAAACTTCCCTAGCATAGTGTTGTCCAAATTAATGGTGCAGGTCTTTGGATCATTGATCTTGATCAGATTCCAGTTACAGGGAGGAAAAGGGATAACATATTGGTCCTGTCCTTGAGGGATCAGATTTAATGAACTTTCATTTTTCAATTTAGTCTTCCACAGAAATATGAAAAGTATTCTATAAATATGTAAGCTCTGTGTCTCTCTAAAGGACAGGCATATCTCTGTGTTGGAAAAATGTACGTGGATCAAGCCAAATAATAACTTTTATGCTGATATAAACTGGAAAGATCTGTCTTGAATTTTATTCTCAGTGCTAATTCTTAACCAATCATATTCGGCGAGTCAAGTTTGGAGTTAGACAATATGTTCAAGTTGTTTGAAGACACAGACTTCCATCTGACTTGGGTCACTGTAGCATGTATTAATTCCCAAGTTCATTGTCCTGCTTCTTTATCAATATACAAGGAATTCAGATTTAAATATGTATCTAAATACCCACACTTCCTCCTCTTGATTTCCTTTCAAAAGAAAAGATCAAAATATTTCTTTTCAGCAAAAAGCAGTGGCAAATCACTTGTTGCCAAGAAAATTACATGGTAGTGTCCAAATACTGTATGCCTTTCAGTTCAACTCAGTCCAGATACTGGCTAACCCAAAAGATATCATGAGTCCTTATCACTGCAGCTTATGAGGCAGCTTTCCTTATTGGAAACAACAAAGGGAGAAGGAATAAAAATTAGTCATGCAGCTTAAGGTAACACTATACAGACCACTATGTAGAAACAGAGAGATTGACAGCTCAGAGCTAACAGCTATGCATAACATCACCAGGGAATACATCAAAGGGCTGTCAATTATGGAACTACAAGCTGTCATTCATTTAAGGGATGTGCAGAATTCCTATGAGAAATTCTTTTCTTTTCCTCCTAAGTTTCCTTCAATCATTGTTTAGTAAAAATTTAGTGCAGATTTAAAAATTTGAGACAATCAAACTTGCTGTTTTTGTTGCCATTTCTGATCTGTCTGTCCTGTGTTCAAAATTATTCAATTATTTAATCCTAACAATATAAATTGATATTATCCCTTTGGGTCTTTTTTTTAGAAAAACAACATTAAGAAAAAAACATTGCATAGCTAAATTAATTTTTTTTTAAATATTAAAATTAAATATTTTAATAGTATCAAAACACAAAAATCTCTCTTCTCAAAATTAAATTATTAACACTTGAACATGGTAGCTGAGAATGACAACTGAAAGAAAAGGAGTGTACCCTTCTGAAATATACAAAGATTGAAAACAAAGAAATGTTTTGTTATTACAAATGACAAAGCCCAATAATAAGAGGATATCTAAAAATAATGTGTCAGCTCTGGGAAGAACAACATCCAGAATCAGAAATAATCTACAGAGGCTAACAGTCCAGTGTGATGGGGAGTGTAGAAAAGAGGTGAAGAGGTGAGCGCAGGTGGGTTGGAATGGGTGGAGAAAGGTGTCAGGAGTATTGTGTGACAGAAGAGTATCGGCATGAATCAAAGGAAAGGTGTACAAGACAGTAGTGAGACCAGCTATGCTGTATGGGTTAGAGACTATAGCAGTGAGGAAAAGACAAGAGGCAGAGATGGAGGTAGCAGAGATGAGGATGTTGAGGTTCTCTTTAGGAGTGACCAGGATGGACAGGGTTAGGAATGAACATATCAGAGGGACAGCTCAGGTCGGTTATTTTGGGGACAAGGTCAGAGAGGCCAGATTGAGATGGTTTGGACATGTGCAGAGGAGAAAGAGTGGTTATATTGGTAGAAGGATGTTGGAGATGGAACTGCCAGGCAAAATGCCAAGAGGAAGGCCAAAGAGGAGATATATGGATGTGCTAAAATAGGACATGAAGTTAATTGGGGCAAGAGTAGAGGATGCCGAGGATAGAGTTAGATGGAAACAGATGATTCGTCGTGGTGACACCTAACACCTAACAGGAACAGCTGAAAGAAGAGGCTAGCAGATCAATATTGATTTATAATTATTATTGACAGATGTAGAATTGGAAGTACAGCAATGGTCTATCCAGGACAAAAACAATCAAGGACACAAACAGTCAATAAGACAAAAAAGTTTGGATAATGGACATTGTAGTACCTGGAGACAGCAGAAGAGAAAGAACTGGAGAAAATGACAAAATACAAACCCTGCAAACAGAAGTAGAATGATTACAGCACAAGGAAACAAAGATAATACCAATTGTTAAGGAAAATCCCCCATTAGGAGAAAGAGTGTGAACAGCGAAGCGTAATGAGAGTGATGTTGTAGAATATACAAACCAGCATACAAAGACACTGAATTGTAAAAAATAGGTTTTTACTTCCGTGGAAATAGAGGTATGCAACGTCCATCAATAAATCCATATTCGTACACAGTTAAGTCAGTCAGTTATCTACATTTCAGTTCAGGGATAATCCAAAAACACAGTCCAGTATCAAATAAACAGTTCGGTACACAAAGCTTGCAAACAATGGTAAAACTCACAGTAAATCTACGCTGGTCAATACTGGCACTTCTGCAACCACAACCAGAAACAACCAACAACCAGCATCTAACAGTGATTCTGGCTCCATCTTATGGCCGCTTGAGGAAACAGCAACCAATCACATTTACAATATTACTTAAAGTTACAGTATTGCAATCCTGGTTTATATATATATTGCCAACCCAACTGTTAGATTACATTCCTAACACCAATAGTAATATGTATCTTGGGTCTATAGTGTTCTGTAATGTAAATCTATGACAAAGTCATTCTCTTTTGCATTTATATTAACCAAAATGCATTTAAAAGGATTTATATTCCTTGCAGACAGCTCATCATTTGCATTTTTAGAGAGTCATTGAGGCTACTTGGACGTTTAACCTTCTTTTAGAGAGAGCCTTAACAACTGTCTAAAATAATGCTATTTGCAAGGAGTATAAATCTTTCTATTCTCCACCATCAAGTCAGAGTTGAAGAAGCTTCTGGGATGGTGAAGCTTTCACCATTATATATATATTATTCATTAAACATGAAACTCAGTCAACTGAACGTTTAAAAATGTATCACAATTATTATTGACTGGCATTGATATGGGTTGCTGCCAGCATCCTAGGTATCAAATGAGTATTTTCTTAAAATATACGATGTTCTGAGTAGCACAGTTTTTTGCAGTTCTGCTGGTGTTATTGCAGGAAGCTGTAATTTCTTGATGTACTGTAAAATTCTTGGACATGGTGCAAAGTGCCTCGATAACAATGGGTATCACTGTCACATGTTTCATCCATAATTGAGTAGTTTGTATTGCCAATTTGCAATATTTCATGATTTTTTCTAGTTCTTTTTCTTCGACTCTGACATCTCCTGGTACAACGATATCAATATTTTTTTTTGTATCTTTGTTTTGAGGGCATTAGTTTGTAGTACTTGTTCTTTTTTCTTCGATTTCTGGTACAGCGATATCAATAAATTGTACGTTTTGGTTTTTGATGACTGTGATATTTGGCATGTTGTGTTCTAAATGATGATCCGTCTGTATTTGAATGTCCCACAAGATCTTCACCTTCTCATTTTTGACAACTTTTTCCACTTTGTGTTCCCATGACTTTTCAGATATAGGTAAGTTGTATTTTTTTACATAATGCCCAGTGGATTGGTTTAGCAACTCAGTCATGTCCAACTTTGTAATCAGTTTGTGCAATTTTGCTGCAGTCACATATTAAATGTGAAACAGTTTCAACTTTGTCATTGCAAAATCAACAGTTTGGATTGTCAGTGGGTTTTTTGTATCTTTGTTTTAATGGCATTAGTTTGTAGTGCTTGTTCTTGAGCAGCAAGTATTAAACCTTTCATTTCTTTCTTGATGGTTCCCATCTTAAACCATGCCCATGTCAAGTTGTTATCACATTTTCCTTCAATTTTTTCAAATGCTTTTCTTGCAAAATTTTGGTTTTCCATCTATTTAATCTGTCATCTAGCTGTTTTTTTCTTGTATTCTGCCTTTGTTTCTGTTGTTTTAATAATGTTCTCCATTTTCACAGCCTAGAGCCATCTGCCACCTATTTTTCTTAGCAGGTACAACCTGTCGACATTACTTTGTGGATGTAAAGTGTGGTATATATTCAAAAGTTTATGTATTTTCCGGTCAAAATTTTCCAGTTCAGCCAAAGTCCAGTTGATGATTCCAGATGAGTGGATTATCACTGGAACTGCCCATGTATTAATGGCTTTAATTATGTTTCCAGCATTCATTTTGATTTTAATATTTTGGGAACCTTCTGATGTATTCCTTTTGCATTGACCATTTAATTTTTTTCATTCAAGACGTTATCTGCTTCCAATATGCCTAGGTATTTGTAACCATCATCCTTTCGTAATGCATTTCACTATTATGTAGTATCAGTCAATAATATTAATAAATCATTGTTATTGTTGACATTTCCATAAAGGTGTCGCTATTTCTTATATATATATAGTACAATTCCACTCCCTCTTTTATTAAGTCTATTTCTTTTGAGCAACTAAAATCCCTCTAGTGTTCCAGTCATGGATTTCACCCCACCAAGTTTTGATAATAGCAAAGACTAACCTGTTCTCATGTACTATGATTTCAAATTCACCCTGTTTGTTTCACATATTTTGAGCATTGGTGTATAGTTATCTGACTTTTGACTGACCTTGTATTTTCTTCCTACATCTCCTGTTTTGTAACTGAAATTCCCTTCTTTCTTACCATTTGATTGATTGTCCTGAGATTTATGCTTTGAATCAGCTTCAAAAAGTTTGTATCCATCCCCCTCCAATTTTAGTTTAAAGCCCTTTGGGTAAGGCAAATCTGTTGGTTTCTAAAAATGTTCTTCTTGGTTTTTATGAAATATAGCCCATCCCCTACAAGGTGCCCCCCAAACAGGTATTGTCTAAGAATCCAAAAAAATCCAATTCTCTTGATGGCTCCAACTCTTAAGCCACTGGTTTACTTCAAAAGTTGAAGTAAATCCCTCATTGGATGCCTATCTTTTGTTGTGAGTATAGAAGAAAATAGCACCTGTGCCCCATCTCTTTAGTTTTCATACTTAGCTGCTCATAGCCTCTTGAACTTGTGTTCTGGCTCTTTTGTCATATAATTCATGCCCACATAAAAGAGGAGAATGGAATAATAATCTGTGTATTTATTTTAATAAACCCCCTAGTCACCTTTTTTTTTTTTTTTAAATTGCTCCTGCGAGTCAGGAAACCTCCTTGGTTAGATAGTCCATTCTACAAATTGCTGGTTCAGATTCCCCTGAGCAGTGAATCATCAACACTGCCTTTTTTTCTTAAGGAAGTCTGGTCTACTTTTTTTGCTACTTTTTCTGCAATTAATATACTTGATGATGTTTCCTCTTTAGGTGCCTGCACACTTTCTTTCAAGGGGATTTCAGTACTATTAAACAACAATATCTGCATATCCCAGGGCCTTGGAAAGGACTTGATAGGCAGATAAAAATGCCAAATCCAATGTAAACATCTGACTGTGTCTGACTCTAATAATAGAAGTTAAGCATCAACCTCCACCAAACACTTTCTTCCTCACAATGCCTAATCCTAACAGCATTTTTAGATAAAGAAATAGTGGCTGCAGCCTGGAACTTGACTTGCCAGCTAGTGAACAAATGTTTATGATTGGCTTAATAAACATAAAAATCATTTTGTGAATATCCATACCAGGACCTTAATATTTATAATGTTTTTACTCACCCACTAAAATTGAAGTTTCTTCTATTAGCTCAGATAATTAAGCATTGTCTACTATAGTCTTTGTCTTGTAGATCGGTAGAATTTATGCCTATATATTTTCCTTTATTTAAAGATAACAAGTTTCTTATGAATTCTATTGTGTACATTGAATTCTATATTGTTTTTCTAACTCCTGACCTCAAAAAGCAGGTATAAGATTGTTTCAGAGTCACATGACCCAGTAGCCACCTGAGTCATTGGCAAAGGAAGCTTCTGTTGACAAAAACTAATTTTCTTTGCCTACAAACATCCAGAAATAGGAACCTGCAACCTATTAGTTGTGTCTAATTCTCTATGGCCAAAGCCCCAGTGTTGACTTTATAAATTGTATTTTCAAGAACTGTTAATAAAGTACGACCCATTGCATTATCTTTTATATTGGAAAAAAGTGTTGCAGTCACAGTAGATGGACTTAGAAATATTAGCTAAAGTAATAGAGATTTGACTTTTTGCATTTTTAAAGATTTAAAGCCAGCTTATCAGTATTCTATAAATGAATATTAAAACCTTTCATTAAAAGGGTTAAATAAAAAATAACACAATTTTTAAAATTGTTTGTTTCAGCCTGGAAGCAAATCAGGGTTAGGTAATCAATCTTTTCAGTTCAGTTAAATTTATCTGAAAATATACAATTAAAAGCAAAGGACATAACTAAATGCACATATACCTAGGAATGTGTAACCAGTTCAAATTTCAAATTGAAATTCAAATTTTATTGGTCACATACACAGTCTTACATGGTACGATATGCAGTGAAATTCTTACGCAACTGCAAGTAAGTTAGGCAAAATGGGAGGGTAGGGTAGGAATAAGTTGGGAAGTGGGAAGGGGGGAGTGAGGTAGAGTCATGGTTTTGTTATAGTCCTGAGTGTTCTTGTGGTTTCTGGTTTAGTGTGAGGTAGAGTCATGGTTTTATTATAGTCCTGAGTGTTCTTGTGGTTTCTGGTTTAGTGTTCATATTGCCTGTGGAAAGAAGCTTTTCCTCATTCTTTCTGTGTTTGCCTTTAGAGAGCGAAAGCACTTTCCCGATCGCATCATGGTAAACAGTCTATTGTTGGGGTGGCTGGGGTCCTCCACTATCTTCTTAGCTTTGGTCTGTCAGCGTTTGTTGTAGATAGAGTGCAGCTCGGGAAGTTTGGTATGGATGATGCGCTCAGCTGAGAGTACCACCCTCTGTATTGCTTATCTGTTTTCCATGAAAAAAGATTATATTTATATTCACATAGATATTTAGTTAAAAGACAATTCACTTATTAAATTGACTGCATTCTCAAGCTTGGTTGTATCAAGAAAATATTTTGGTAATCAAATAATTGGGGATTATTACTTCAGCTTGAAAAGGGCTCAAATTATATGATTCCTCTGGTGTGCTATTGTGTTTCTGGTTTCTATCAATCTGTCACTATTGTCTCAAATCCTCTCCAAAGGTAAGATTGAAGACCAGATTATTCAAAGATAATTTGGATAGTTTCTTTAGTAAGGGATATGGTATATCCTCCTTCTGGAAATGACTCCTCATATAAGGAGGCAATAACAATCTAACAGATCCATGAACAATAGCCAGGATGGAAAAAAGTTTTACTCACAGAGTATTGTATTCAATTCCTTGGAGCTATAGGCAAAAAACATTCCTATATAAAATCAAAATAGATATTATAAAATAAATTAACAGATGAAAGCTCTGTGAAAGAGGGGAACTTTTTGGCGGTTTTCCTAAAAACCGAGAGTTTAGGAAACAATCACTTCTCCCAGGAACAGCATTGCGTAGACCGAAAACCACTCACTAGAAAGCCTTTTCTTCTATCTGTCCATGACACTCATCTTTTGTTGATATATATGGAGCTATGATAGTTACAAAGATACCACATTTCCCTTTCTTCTACTTGATACATGGACAGTTCATTTTATAGAAAAAAAGTTCAGAAAATATGTTTCTGATGTTACTGGAATCTGACAGAGACAATGTAGGTGTTAGGTTCAACAGTAGACAGATCAGCTACAAGGGAAATTTAGGTACCCTGCCATGAATCAGTTGACTTGAAACATGAAGCTGAAATTCTGACATGTTTGAAGTCAGGAGAAATTACCTGTTGGTAGCTGATTTTGGGGGTAGGATGCTACTACATGCCCTTAAAAATTTTATGCCAGTGTTTTATAACTGATACATACCTACCTTATTATCAATTTCAGAAAGGAGTATTGCAGGAGAAGGCTTAGCATGATCTGTGGTTAGAACCTGTGAAGCAGAGGATGACAAGTCTCCACCTTACTGTGATTTATAGAAGCATTTGGAATGTTTCCTCATTTGAAAAGTGACATCGTTGTCATTGTAAAGTACAAAAATATGTTTTTTGAAAAAACTTTGATCAATCTAATGTGCAGAGTTGTTAAGGAGCCTTCTCAGGCCTGACAAGCTGCCCAACAAAAGCTGTCATATCATAATTCACATGGATATTTTCTCCAGTATGGATCTGAAGCTGGAACCTTGGTTTTTCCAACATTAAAGAAATCAAACCCAATGTCTCTTTTCCTTCTTGTCTTAAATGACTAGCAACCCGCAGAAAGCCTTTTTTTTTTTTTGCTACTTTCTGTTTTCCCTTTGAATGTCTTTCCCCTTTGCTTCCTAAACCTATACTGTCCTCCAGGTGACTCCTTCAACATTATGGATAACCTCTTCAATCATAGAGTCAAACTATAATGAATTGTTCCTCTTGTCATTGCATGCAGGAACTGTTCTACAAAGCCTCCAGTGATTGTGTTAGTGCTAATGAGATTTTTCTGAAGGGCTGCAAAAGATCATTAAATAGCAGCCTTTGCAAACATAACATTAGTTTTTCTATAGTTAACTGAAAAACAACCTTTGCTGTTGCTGTTAAACGAAGTTGGAATGATAAGTTGTTGCTCTTATAAAATACCACAGTAATTCCCAGGAATTCTTTCATGAAAGAATCTTTCACAAAAGATACATTTTATCATATCCCATTGAAAAGATAAACCCACTTGCATTATTTTGAAGGCATAAATGACCATGATGATGATAGTTTGCTGAAGACAAATACCACAACAAATAAAAGCAATCTATTACAATTGTAAAGCTGGGAGGCCATATATCTAGCAAACTCAAGAATGTGTTTTTGCTATCCTCTTCATTTCTTTACTTAATTTGCCTTTAAACCTGATGAATAGGCAATTTGAAATTTGCACATACTTAAATGGGCTGATATACACAATGGCAAGATAGCAGCTTCAGATTTCATTAAAAGGCAATTTTATATGATTGTAGATATGCATATAATGAAATTATTTTATGTATGCAAATGAACAATCCTTTTTCCTAAGTGTAGTGTCAGTGTTAGGTTAACAATGACAGAAAGTAGCAGAACTGTAAATTAATCATTATCATGCTCATTAGAAGTCTCATTGAGTTCAATGAGACAGTTTCTTAATTAGAATGCCAATGAAGACTCTGGGTCATCCATTTCTTAGTTAGTGTATAACTTAAGCTTACATTTTAATGTATAGCTATTCACACAACACAGCCACATGAAAAAGGCATCCAGCATTGATGCCTGATAGATATAATTAGTTTTATGCAAGCACTACTATTGCCAAACATAGCTTCTATATGATTAATTCGTACAGATATATTTGTATAGAGACATCTAAATAAAACTACTGGTAAGAAGTGATGTAACTAGTTAACCCTGTGGTAGGGATGTCTGACAGTTACTTTGGAGGCTTTTTAAAATACAAAGGCCATTGGATAATCAAATTATTTAATTAGAAGTAACATGACAAAAACTCAAGAATCTCACAAATGGTTGAAAATGCATAGGTAAATGCCATTCCATCCTAATTGTTTATAGTCTTCTGAGCTACCGTTATCTCAAATCCCCATGTCTTCTCTTGTGTTTGTTTGTTTTCCAGTTCAGGAAGCCTGAATAAAAAAAATTCTGCCTTCTTGGAAGAAACTTTGGGGAAATTGGATGATAGGATTTAGCACAATAATAAAATGTGTAAATATATATCTAGTACTTACCAATGGAACTTATTTTAACAAAGGAGAATATTTGTAGCTCAGGGTTGAACTGTGGAGTCCTTGGTGCATGCTGAGCTTGTTTTCTAGCAGACATTGCATTACCCAAACTAATATCACTAGCACTACCTATATATTATCTAGTTTGGGTAATAAAATGTCTGCAAGAAGATAACCAAGCTCATGGAACTTATTTCACTGTATTTCACTCTTTTGTCAGATTTCAAGTTAATGATTCTTCTCAGTTTAGGGTTCCATGTTAAATGAAGTAAAAGATACTGTTAGAAAATTATTGTAAACATACAATACACATTCCATTACAATAATAAAGAGAATCAAAGTGAATATGTAGGTGGAAAAAGACCATGCTCATTTCCGCTAGAAGCTAAATTTGGCCATCTTTGAAGCTCACTTTAAATTACCAACTGATATTCCTGTGGGTATCTTGATGTCATTCCCATCTTGTCGGTCAAATCTTGACAACTGTTTGTGGGTGAACTCAGCTGAGTTTTACACAGGTGAATAGCCTGCATTCAGTGAGACAGTCAATTTGCTGTCACCTCACTGTATAATGGTTTCTTTCAGATTGTCTGTATCTTTTTTATTGTCTTTCGAGACTGTCACAGCATTGAGAATTGACTTTTGCACAATCGATCTACAACCAGCTACTTTACTTTCTGATAACAGAGATTAAACTTGCATTTGAGAGAAATTCTTTGCACAATTCAGAAAGCAAGATGACATCGGGCAAATATTTTTTTCACTTGAAATTTGGTAATGTTAAACTATGGATGTAATGGTCATGGGATAGTATATTGTATTGTTTAATTTGTGAAGCTTTCAATTAACATTTATCTTCTCTTGATTGTCATTGTTATTCTATACATGCCACCCTTCACAGCTGTTTCTACATTCCTGGCAAGTTACAGGGGGAAAAAAGCCTTTATTTAGAGCAGATGCAGTCTGACATTTTAAACTTATGTATATTACAGCATAAATAAAATATGATGTATATACCTGGGAATATTTGCAGCATTGTTGCAAATAAACTTTAAAGCAGGGGTCCTTAATCCAGGAGCCACAAACCTCTTGGAAATCCACTGTTAGATTTCTGTAGATCCATATAGCTTTATTTTCGACGAAGTCTAGCTGAAATTAAATTTTTCATTCAATAATATGTAGACAGCATTTTATGTCTTGAGACTCCATAATTTTTTCTTAATTTATGTATATCTTACTATCTAAAATTATTATATGTCCTGAAAAGAGTATTGTTCTATTATTGATTTAAAAGATTGACATGAAAAACATATTTTACTATAATTAATATTTATTATTTTTAATATTGTCCTAGTTTCCTTTATAATACAGTCCATATCTGTAATATTTTATTTTAGGTATTTACTATATTTTCTGAGAATGATTTCACCAAATTCTCAAAGGGCGTCCATCACACAAAGAGGCTAAAACCACCAGTTTTAAAATTTAAGTAATGGGATTGGAATCTGCAAATATGGGCATGACTTCTAAATAATGGCACTCAATGGCAATCTCAGTGGAAAAGGTATTGATGCTGCCACTTGTATTGATGTTAATAGCTGTTGATATTGACATTGTAGATCACGGGCATGGCATCACATTGATCACTTTATCATCATGTGATGTATCATGACTTTTCTCCTTTGCTAAATCAGAGGTGGGAGTGGTCAGTGCATGATGCATCCGGCCCATGGACTGCGAGTTTGACACCTCTATTATAGATCATTGTCTTCTTTGGGGAGCCTACATGTGTGAGGTATACTTATTCAAACAACTTGAGACCTTCCCCATTGACTTTCTCTTCCATACAGATTTTGCTAGTGGGAAGATGGCAGGGAGAATTAGCAATCATGTTTGATTTTACAGTTCCTGCTTGCTTCCCTATTGAGTTCTGGGAGGCTATCAGGGAGTGTTGGAAATGAGGCTCATATGATTGCAATATGAAGCCATCACAATTTCCCCGAATTTCATCCCTATGGGATCATGGGTCCTGTCATTCTGTATGTTAACCCATTTCAGTTACTTTGGTTCAATAAATGTTGCCCCGAAGACTTCTGGTGACTTCTGGGAGCTGCTGACCTTCCGGAAACAGCATGAGGACTTCCGGGTGCTGCAAAGGACTCCCAGGCAGCTGTAACAACAT